>JZKD02S1673625.1:558926-581103 GCA_000966675.3 Picea glauca
GTTGCAGACTGGTTTATTGAGGAAAATTTTTCCTATGTTAGAGTCTATGGCTGTTCTATTCCTCCTCACGCACTCCCGAAGTTCTTACCAGACAGATTGGTATGCAGAGAAGTGGTTCATCAGTTAGCCAAGGGTGGTATTGGGTTAGAATTAAAATCCCTTCAGAAGAAAGCATGGCCATCTTTCCCTGCTCATATCGGAAAATTTACTTTATCAAACTTTGGTTATTCTAAGGTGGAGGATGAATCATTGGAAGAAGTTAAATTAGTAAACATCGAGCACAGAAAACATGACCCTTACCAAATAATTAGTCGGCATTACATACATTGTAATTTAAAAGCATATGAACATGAAGTTTCTGTTTATGATGATATTTTCAAAGATGTTAAATCTTATGAGGAAGTGCAGAATAGAGTACAGGCCTTGTCACCTGACTCACAGGCTGGGTTTGCATCTTTTCAAAGACATAGACGAAGCTGCCTGTCAAAAATTTTACAAGGTGAAATATCGACTTCATTGCCAGAACAGGAAGAAACCCCTCCAGGGTTTGAAACTGATACTCAGGATAAATCAAATGAAAAATATAAGCTAAAGGATTCTGAAATACCTCCGCAAAGCACAGAGGGTTCTTAGATAAAAGAACCAGGGACAGAGAAAGGAAAAGGATTGGAAACAAGTCCAATAATTCTTGATGATATTCCAGAAAATATTGGAGGAACTTTTTCAAAAGAACTTGGTATCCCCATTACATCTTTAACTCCACTACAGTCTACTTTCGGAACCCCTCATGAAGGATGTTTGTATGTCAGTGACCTAGAGCCTATTTCAAGAGATGAAATCCCCTCGTCAGATTATTTTTTCAGAAAAAAGAGAAGAGTTGTCTTGAAACAGGAAATTCATCCTGTAGGAGAACGATCAATTAAGAAGCATAGAGTTATCATAGATGGGAAAAAATTCAAGGAAGGAGAGTTCTCTACAGAGTTAGCAGGAACAATGGGTGCTATAGCATCAGCTAATATATATTCTGTCGGAAACCTAACAACTATGCTTGAAAAGAAGGATCAAGAAATAACCCAATTGTAAGACAGACTGAAGGAAAATGAAAGAAATATTGGTTGGGGAATATAGAAGGGTATATAACAAGCTAGACTCAAATATATGCAAGAAATCCAAAAATTAAATAAATATTTAGATGAGGCAAAACATCTAATACAAGTCACACGGGAACAAGTTCAAAAGCTAGGAGAAGAAAATAAACAGTTACATGATAAGATTAATTTTATTACTAACCAGGTAGTTGAACTTGGACATTTCAGGACACAGGCATCGGAATTATATGCAAGAATAGAGGAAGAACAACAAAAAGTATTATGGAATCTGGAAATAATTCAGAATTATTTTCAAGAATCAAATAAGTCCATGGAAAATGTGTTCCAGAAAGAAAGAGAAGCAAAGGAAACAAGGACTTCTTTTCAGAAAGCAGTGGCTTCCTCATTAAAAGAAGAAATTGGAAAAAATCAGAAAGGGGATATAATGATAAAAGTTTGGGAATCAAAATTGGCTGAATATAAAAGAATTACAAAAGAAGTTAACGAAGATTGCCAAGGAATCTTCGATCTCGTTGAAAAAGATTCATTGAATATCGAAACAGATGGTTGTTCTGGGTTGTTAGGTGAAGACAATATAGCCAAGCATCAACTGAGGTTTAGAGAAGAGCTCGAGGAAAAGAAAGAAGAAATTTCGAACATCAAATTGATCAACATCACAGAGATTAACAAGTGGATGGTGACTTCGAGTTTAAAGTTGAAAACAGTTAAATTCACAGAAAGTATGATAGAAAGTTGACTATCTGAATTACAGAGGAGATTTTTCTCATTTGAAGCAAATGAGATACCTAAGGCTCCCGGGATTTTAAAATTTTTTTTGGGAAAATGTGTTTAGTGCGTTGAAACAGAGAAAGGAAGTTCGTCAACACAAACTTAAAACTTTTTTAAATGTTTTTATTAGAATTTTAAAAGAAAATTGTAAACGGTTGACATTATTTTATGTAACCGTAATATTTGGGAGTTGGTTAGTTATCAACGTGAAACTTTGAAGAAAAGGTATAAATATAATTGCAAAAGGCTGAGAAAGGACTTCAGAAATTTTGGAGAGAGCCCTTTTTGTAATATCAGTTTTGAAATACATCGGAATACAAATCGCAAATGAGATTCTAGATCCTGTAACTTTGTAACTATGTGTCTTCTCCCTGTTTATCATATTCTGTTGAATTTTTCCTTTAAATGTTATATCTAACAAGTAAATCAATTTGAAGTTAAATACATCAATTTATATTTTCAGGTTGGTTTGGATGTTAAAAGGTTTGCAATCTTTCCTCTGAAATTTCTTTAGCAATTTTAAGACCTATAAATCTTTTGTTCCTTAAATCTTAACCCTTGTTAGAAATTGTCTTTTTCTTTCATCATTGTCTATGGAAATATAAGATTCTTTCGTGATAAAAGCCTTATATTTCTTTGTAATGTTCATTCGTTGTTCATAATTCTCGAAATTGTTATAAAACCAGGAAACAACCTTGAATGTGTTTTATATTACTGTTTTAGATTTTAAAACTGTCTTCTTTGATCTCATCTCTGGAAATCTGAAGTGACAAATTGATTAAAATTCCTTTATAAACCTTAAAAAACTTTCTTTATCCATGACTGTCCCTAGTAGCAGACAACCTAATGTAGAACCCGGACTCCAAGACCAAACTAGCATTGCTTTAAATCTATTTAACACCATTTTACAGACAACAACCAACCGGGTAGAACTAGAATGATCATGGGCTGCTATTGAACGTGACATCAGCATCCAAGAACAACAAGAAGCAAGAAAAAGACAGTTGAGAAACTGATTTTTCCTTAACCTTATTTAAAATTACTATTTCTAAATTATTCCTTTGAAATCATTTACAGATGCCTTGACGGTATGTTTTATAGCCTTAAAACATAAACTCAGGAACAACAACACTATCCTAAGAACTGCAACCACCCGGTTCGAACTAGAATGTTTGTGGGCAGCCATTGAATGAAACATAATCATGCAAGAACAAGTGGAAGTTAGACACAGACAACTTAGAAATCAACTATAGTTTCTCCTCCAGTTGTTTGCTCCTTCCCTTATCTTTTACCCTTTTCTGGATGCCTAGACTCTATACTTCCTAGCCTTAAGTATAGAATTTAGAACAACATGGTACATGTTGAGGTGCATGGTTGACACATGGTTTGGTACAGGTGTTGGTGCATTGTTGATGCACTTGGTACAGGTTGTGGTACATGGTTAATGCTTGGTATGGTACAGGTTAATGGTTTGGTACATGCTTGGTTGAGGCATGTGTTGGTGATGTTGGACATATAGTTGATATGTTTTCTTGGTATATGATCCATATGAGAGGATCTGGTTGAGTATCAGTGACAGTGACAGGTTGGACAAGTTAATCAATGATAGGTTGGACTGGTTGATGTGACAGGTTGGATACAATGACAGGTTGATTGATATATAAATGGCAGTGATTGTGGTAATTACAATTTGGTGTAGAATTATATTTCAGGGTAGTTGGATGGGGCAAGGAAAGGGGGTTGTATCCTCCTTCCAGTTGGAGACAGAGAATCAGGGAGTTGGAGCTTCCTTCAAGTTGGAGCCTAAGAACTAGGTGGTTGGAGCCATAAAACCCAGGGGGTTGTAGCCTCCTTTTGGTTGGAGCCAGAGAATTCAGGGATTTGTATCTTCCTTGAGGTTGGATCCTATAAATAGGGGGTTGTAGCCTCCTTCCAGTTGCAACTAGATAATTAGGAACTTGGTGCTTCCTATGAATGCAGTTTTGATATATATAAGAAATAATTCCATGGTTTTTCTCCCATTTGGGTTTCCACGTAAATACTAGTGTACTTTGTCCTTGATGTGATGTTGATGTGATGTTTCTTATGATTACATGCTTATTATATATACTTAATGAAATCATAGATGATACATTGATGATAAACTATTGAACATTGTTGATAAAGTGAAAGAATATATATTGTGGTTAAAAATGGTATAAAGTGCTCATACTGATTCATCGCCCCCCTTTGAGTATTTGAACAATTGGTTTTAGAGTGGGTTCCTTGAAGGAAACGTTTTAAACATTAGAAGGTAGATCATGGAGTACAGTATGAATGGAGTACCAATGTTCAATGGTCAGAATGATCTGGACTATGAGTCATGGAGAAGAAGGACAAAAACATTTTTGCAAGCACATGGATATGACATTTGGTATTCAGTTGTTACAATATATAATGGTTCAAAGAAAACAAAGACCGCAACCAAGAAGGAATTGAAGAAGAGAAACAAAATAGCAATGGATTTCATCATGGAAGGATTACCTAATTCAACAAAGGACAAAGTGGGAAATTTTTCATCAGCTAAAGAACTCTGGGATAATATACATAATATATATTCTTCTCCCATCACAGAGTCACAGAATTCCAAAGATGATGCAGATGACAACTCAGATGATGAATAATTCTACAAAGGTGAGTACTTTTGATTTAATTTTGAATAGCATGAACATCTTGAAATTGAATGCCCTTATTTGAATATTTAAGGTAATGAGATAGAAAATCCCAATGAAATAGAAGACAATCCTGAGATTGAAAAGAAAAAGAATCATGAAGCATATTTCATTCAATGCAAAAGAGGACTTGAAGATGAAATAATCACATTGAAGATCCAACTTGAAGAAGCAAAGTGAATAGACTAAGTCATGAAGAATCAGATGTTGAATAAAGAAGAATATCAGAACGCAAACTCCAGAGAAGTTGAGCAAATGATCATGAAGAAATTTTCAAACAAGAAAAACTTATGTGGCCCCACATGACATTGAATGTTACAAATTCCATAACTATGGACACATAGCTTCTGATTGTAGAAGCATGATGGATACTTATTTGAGAAAGAACATTGATATTAGATATAAGAAGGGTTGGAAAAGAAAACAAGAACAAATAAATGAAGATCAGATGAATGAAGGACACCAAGATATTGCAGAACTATTGCAAATGCCAACATGCGAAAGGACCACAATGTAGGGATCCATGAAAATCGATATCATTTTTCCACACAACAGTTGAAAATAGAAACAATGTTCACTACATTAGGAAAAAAGCTGCACAGAACTCACGACTGTAGTCACAATATGTCTTTGCACAGAGCGGAGGTGTAGAGGACATAAGTACATTGAGTACCCACATATGTTCATAGAAAAATCCTCTAGGAAACATGGGAAAAATACATGGTCCAAAACTATTTTAAGTGTCAACGTGCAAAAACACCGCAATGCAAGCATGTTAGAGAATTGGTAACAATTCTCTGCAAAGGAATTGGAAACATACCAAATGTTCACTGTGCTAGGAAAAAAATGTACAAATAATGAAAGGCATAGTTATGCGGGATGCTAACAAATATTCCAAGAAAAAAATTTCACACGTAAGCAACAACACATTGCACATTTCAATATTGAACATCTGCTACACATGAATACTCTTTTTAGATTCAAAGAATTTTTTCATATGAACTTGCAAAATATTGTTTTTATGCAGTCCACATATCCCTCCCATTTTCGTTAATCTTCCATTGAATTTTGAAATGGAGAAATATATCATTTCTTTCTTTGCCTTGACAACAAATATATAAACACACATTACAATGATATCAAAATGAACTAGGACCCTATTTCTTGCAACAATTGCATCATATTCTTGACATCAAGACATATATTTCAAAAAAATGTAGCTATTTGCATCTCCAAATGTAAATGAAAATGTGAAATACATAAATGCACCATGTTCCCACACATTTTCATTGCAAAAGTATTTCAAATGTCGACATGTGAAAGAACCACAATGCAGAGATTGAAAAAGATTGATATCAATTATCTGCACATGAATTTAAAATAAACTGAATGTTCAATGTGAAAGGAAAAAAATGTACAAAGAACAAAAGAAACAGCTGTGTGATGCGTACAAACCATGAAATAAAACGTCTTCGCACATAGGCAATAATGCATTTCAAATCGCAATATATTTTGAAAAATCCAGCTATCTGCATCGTCAAATTCAATTGAAATTCAAAGAGAATTATCAACACATACAATTTTGCATATGATGAACCGCAAGGGAATTAAACAAAACACCAGAACTAACTCCAATAAAACATAGCACCTGCACTATGGATGAACCATATACTATTGTTGATGGGTCCAAATGGCATGTCAAGCAGGTAATAGAGAATGCCCAATGGAAAGTCCCAATTCAACTCACTCTCATTTGGGATGGTGTTTCTGACTAGTATGTGGGCCTAGCTTCCACTTCTAAATTAATATCTAAATATGAATATGAGAACCAAAAGTTCTCATATGGATTAAAATCTATGTTTAAACTGGATTATTTTTCCTATGGTTATTCTAATATGCAATCCTAATTTATTCTAAACTGTATTGATCAAGAGAAAACTTCTGGAATAAGAACAATAAAATGTGGTACTACTTGGAAAGAATTAATTCATAAATACGATTAAATTAAAGTGACAATAAATTGAGCAGGAAACAATTAGTTATTCCATCCACTTATTATATCATTTTTCTACTCACAAGGAAATTCAGGCAATATGAGCATATGAAGCATAGTGAAGAAAACATTCATAAAGCTATAATCCACATATCCATAAAATAAACACATACAACAAAAATAATCTCATTTGCACATATTTGTTGCCAAATTTTCTATAGATGTCTCTTGTTTCATTCACCATATAGTAAAATTATTGTTCTGATTTAATACTGATCCAAAATCCCTTTCCTAATCGTAGTCTTCTCTTTCATAAGTAAGAGAGATGTTTTACATTCTAAAATTGCTTTCTGTCAGGGGAAAATCAGGGCTTGCCCTTTCATATTCCCATTTGGATGACAAAACAAGATATTGGATAAGAAAAAATGGATCAGTTACTAATTCATCATGATGATGCTATTGTTTGTGTCTCCATATGATCTCGATACTCCTTCCATAGTGCATGTTCCTTCATAGTTTCTTCTAACTCACCAGAATCCATCTTCTCAAAGTCTAATTCTTCAACACATATCTTAGTGGAGACTTCCAATCTTAGTTCTTGTGTCATCCTCTCTATGAAATATTGGGTCATTGTGATCAATTTAATGGGATTCAACAAGTATTCATAAAAAATTCCTTGATTTACCTCTATAAGTTGTTCAATAGTTCCCTAACTGATTTCTCTTTTTTCTTCTATTTCAGTTATCCTCAATTTGGCTGGTGGTGCATCATCGAGGGGAGGAATGACTTAATTCTGAATTATTCTAGTAGATCATCTGAATTGTTCCACATTCTTTTATAGGTCCTGGTATCTCCCTCTTGAATAGTTTGTATGTCCTACAGGAGGGTTTTCGTGTGTAGAAAAGGACTTGACCTTTAATATTTTTATTGCTTGACTGTCAAGGTGACCCCCAACATGCTTTACGGTGTAGCCATGTACCCTTCATACTCTCGACATGCTTTACAAGACAAAAAACCGCATAGAATTTTTTTTTTATTGCATTGGGATGCATGCCCAATATATAGGGAAACCTACAAAACCTAGAAGACAAATCTACAAGGAAAAAGGAAGATGTCAGATACAATAAGGTTTGGAGAAGAAATGAAAAACCAGAAGAACAAGTGAATAAAGAACAGGTCCCAGAGATCACAGGATGTGCAGTAGTGCGAGAAAGAAAACAATAGCAGGTAAATAAAGAACATGTTCAAGAGATTCTACTTTCAAGAATTGTAGTGTGAGATCACTCCATGGGAAGAAAGGAATAAGTCAAAGTTCAGAAAGATGACAAGTTTACAAATGAAGAGGAATATTACTCTGCATCAGGGTGGGTATTTTTCTGAGCCATTCGGCTTGGAGACTCCCAACAAATATGTATGTTGAACAAGAGGATTCCATGCAGTAGACACTATAAATCAGATAGCCATCTTTCAAGCTGTATGAATTGTTTGAAAAGATAGATTCAGAGCAATCAGATAGAATAAGTACAGAGTAACATATTTATTGGTTTAAAAGTTGTGTTCCCACACAGGTATCAGTTGGCAGGAAAAATTTCATGATTATATTGCATGTATGTATTCATGCAAGTATGTATTCAGTATAGGTTGTTCCAAACATGCAGAATTTGATGAGAAGATAGATCATATCAGTGGACATATTTGATTCCATTTGATAAACAAGAACACATGATGATCAGTTGCAGTATATTCAAGAGAAATATGTAGAATGGTACAGTGACATGTGGGTCAACATTGTGGAAAATTGAGTAGAAGGGTTATAAATAGTTTGTGACATATGGACATAGATGGATTCGTGACATGCTTAGTAGGTACAGGAAACATGGGTCAGATGCATAGAAACATATTTACAATTGGAATTAGTGGAATAACTTGGAAACGACTGGTAACAGAAAGGAAAGTAGTGAAAGGCACAACACAATAGGGAAACATAAACCATCAGCAGATGTTATATCATTATAAGGACATTGTTGAACAATATGGTCAAGTGAATATGATAAGTAAATGGAGAAATCAAATTTTGAATTCTTTTTATATATGTCAGTGAAATTCAAGAGGAAAAATCAATGGAGAATAAACAACATTGGAAGAGAAGGAAACATATACTTGTATCCCTACATTGATCTACATCTTACATAAAAGTCAAGGGAAGAAAAATCACCAGAGAGAGAGATCCAAAAAGGAAGATTAATAGCATACAGAATGTTATAACAAGATTTGCCTCACCCTATACAAAGTTTCTCAGAAGGCCTTTTTCCATTTCGCTATGCAGACTTGAAGTCCCTTTTTGCAAATAACAGAGAGATAAAACAATATTTGTCCACATATACACACCCTAACTATTATACAACATGTGTATACATAGTTTTCACCACTACATCCCACGTGCATCGGGTTTTGTGCCCAAAATTAAAAAATGGTGTCAGGTTTCCATGTCACGTCATGAGATCCATGATTCTTGACCTTCCATATACTAGAAATGTTCTGACTCAACCCTTCAGTTTCATTTGAAGGCTATAAACAAGCCATATCTGAGATACGGAAAAGAGGAGAAGCATTCAACTTTGAGAGCAAAGTTACTCTGGAGAAATTATTCACTTGATATTGAGTTTGCATCCCTTTTTCCTTTTAAGTCTAAACACATTTTTCAGCCCCCAATTAGTTCTTCCCTACTTGATTGAGAATCTCATTGTCTCTTTTATATGAGCTTGCCTTTGGTGGAGGATTGACGTGGTGGAGGCCCATCTAGAAGGGACTTAGTTTCTTGGTTTTGAATCGCGCCGACACAGAAGTTTGTAATTCTTTCACTTCTGTTGATTACATTTTAATATAAATACTATTTTCTCATCCAATTAATATCTTGCAAATATTTGAACTGTTATTCCATGGGAGTGTTTGTAATGAATGTTGATGGATTATGCTATTGAATGTGATAAATTTATATATTATCACCATATGCTTTCGTTTCTTGGTTGTTGAGGACAAGTTGCAGGTATATTGCTTTGAGTCAAGTTCTTAACGGTGGACTTCGTCGAACATCTGGACGAGGTAGGATATTTATCTTGTCTCGTTAGAATATTTTCTTATATAGAATATATGATATTAGAGTCGATTTATACAGTCATTTCCGTCTGTTTTGATTTACCCCTAGCCATAGAGATATTTTCCTTGTAACAGATTTGGCGACCATACTGGGGATAGAATCTTATTTTTCAGGGTTTGGAGTGTTTTTCTCTGATTTCATTCTTTTATATATAGTTTCTTGTCGTTTGATTACTTGACAACCTATGTTCATTTTGAGTCTGAGTTTCTTGGCCTTATCCTTAGCCTGGCAGTGTTTTAACACATATACGCATGTTTTTACATGACAATCGCGTGCATATGTGTGTTGTCCTTCTGCAAGAGGCGTATATACGTGCTTTTCTCATGAACAAACGTGTACATCATCCTTTTCTCTTTGGTTTTTGAGTTTCATGTTTGGTGGGTAAGCTTTGATGGTTGTTGAGTCTTCTTGGGTCTTTGTTATGATTGTTAAGTGCCTATAGAATGATAGGAAACCTTTCTTTGGTTGAATTTTCAGGTGGTGCCTTTATCATCATCCTTTTCATTGATTTTCCTTGCATATTGGGCTAGGTGTTTGCTTCTTGATATCCTACTTTTTTTGTCTCTGTTTACATACAATAGAATATTTATATCAAGTTGTTGTTCGGTCCTTGCATTTTCATTCTTTTATATTGAAAATACAAAAATATTAGGCATTTTTCATTGTTGGAATTTGATTTTTTGGGTCCTTAAGATTGCATTTTATTTGGAATTGCATAACTAAATTGAAAATTGCATTTTGGAAAGATTATCATTTGTTGGGAAATGAAGTTAGGAATTTGCATTTTATTCATATTCATTTATTTTACTTGTTGAGTCATAACATCATTAGTTTCACGACCACACCTTTTTTTATTAAGAAAGGCCATTAAAAGCAACACTATAATTTGAAATTGATTAGAATCTATTTTATTTTCTAGGGTGCACAAACTAGCTTAGGATTTAGAGCCTTGGAATAGGATTTTGTGAGTAAATTTCTCCAATGCTATTAAATCAACATATGTGTCTGACTAAGGGAGTGGTGAAATCCATTTTATAATTGGTGACTTCAAGAGGCTTTGCTTACACTGGAGTTAAGCACGAGGTCACATGAATTTGGTTGAGGGGATATCCCCCCAATACCTTCTTAGCGTCATATATATTTCTGGGGATCTATTTGTATATGGGGATCTTGCTAGTAACTTTAACTTTATGAGAGGCAGTTCTTTAAAGGTTTTGGGCTTTGTTACCCTGCCCATACGATAGACCCGACTTATGATTATTCTCCTGTGCATCGGTTATATCGTGGTTTCTTAGTTGCTTGACATAGGTACCACATAGGCTACTTGCAGGGGTTATTTTGTAGGTACCCTGGGTTAGATAAGGGTCGAACAACACACATCCTTCATGGAGGATTACCTCTCCAGGGGGATCTGACCAACTAGTTGTTAAGCCCACAAGGGCCCTTATAAACAATTATGATACCTTCGATCTTTTACAGGGAGTCTCAGGCCCCTCTTGGGAGAGGCATACCCACTTTAGAGAGGGAGGCCCCTTCTAGCCACTTTATCCTTTTTGTGTGCATATTGGCCTTTGTTTATTTTATTTTGGTCTTCTCATTGATTACTAGTTTGCCTTAGGATATTTTTTTATATCTCCAGTCTTGAGTCATCGTGGAGCTAGACCAGCTTACCCGCAGGTCTCACCACTTGTTACAATTGCCACCACATTTTGAGTCTTTATGATGTAGGAGCATCATATAAAGCCAAAGACACACGCCTAACCAAAGGAGACAGCTGGAAAAGCACCAGCGCTAATTTTGAAGTGTTTTGAAGATTAATGAATGGACATTAATGTAATATCTAGGGAAGCATACTTACTTTTGTTTTTTGGAGATTGTAAACAGATCTTGAGAGTTGCTCTCATCTGTCGAATGTAGAGGAATTTATGCGTAATGAATGCAAGTAGGTAGGTTTAATTTAATATATTAGACAGTTTAGGAGCTTAGGAGGTAGGAGGGAAAATGGATGATAGACACCCTCAACCCTTGTATCATTGTAACATAATTCAGAATTCATAAGTTGTAGAGATGCAGAGAGGAATATAGGAGGTCAGAGAATTTTATGCATTTTAGTTTCTATTGGCCATGTACAGGAGCACTGGATTTAATAGAAGAATTTTTTTATTCCAATCTATGTGTTTGTTATGGTTGTTGGAACCACCTGTTAAATGGTATGTTGCAGACATATCTGCATTCTCTTTGTGCATTCTATTTCAATGCCAATGTGTGTGTGTATGCTTTAGAATTCTATGTTGAATGTTTGAATTCTAGGTAAGGAGTGAATGAGTTTCATTAGTTTCTCTTTCCGAGAACTACTACAAAGAGTACAGTGGAGGGTCCGTAAGGAGTGTGTCGACCAGGTTTTGTGTTTCATCTTAGGACCCTCAGAGGAGATTCAAATTGTGTCTTTATAGGCAAAGAGTGCTAGCAGAGTATAGAGTCATGCAAGGTGTGTGCAGGCTGGGTGGAGTCTTGGATTTTACAAATCCAAGAGATAAATTGAGAGAATGTTGTTGCAAGGAGTGCACAGAGTCAAAGACCCTAAATAAACAGAGGTTATTTGAAAGTTGCCACAAGGAGTGCGTGTAGGGACCCTTTTGGAGGCCTTGAGTTTTCAAGTGGAATCTCAGGAGGGTTAGAACCTCTCAATTATTCCAAAAAGAGACAAAGGTTGAATTGGTTCACAGGAGTTAAGTTCTGGAGGAAGGACGCGAAGTTATTTGACTAGAAGTCCTTGAGAAGTTGAATTGGACAGTTGAATCACTTCCGGAAGAAGTGTCGAAATCCTATGAGCTATTGTATCTCTTATAACAATGAAGAGATTAGGACTGAGTGCCTTTTCAACACCCATAAGGTCAGGAGTAGTAGTGATCGTCAGATCCAGATCAACAAGGATCATTGATCTCATATGTGAATTTGTCTATCAGAATTCGGGGAATCGAGTGACCAATGGTTTGGGTCAAGGGTTGTAGATTTTTGGTTGGTGAAATCTCGATACAGCTAGTACCATTGGATCGAGGGAGTCACACATCCGTCGATCTTGCTAAAGTATGATTTCAGAGTCAGGGGTCCATAGAGGAAGAGGAACAGATTTTGGTTGCCCGCTTGAGTCGCGAAAGCCGAAAAATCCATGTGGATAGGTGGCAAGAACTTACCCCGTAAGAAGAGTAAAGCAGAAGTGACAGGTGGCGTAAACCCATTGCTTTAGGTAAAGACAACCTTCATTGATGGATCATGTTTCGGGGATTCGCAAGGGGAGGGCACAAGAAGTTGGTGCTCCAACTTGCGAAGTCGCGAGTTACGAAAGGTTCTTGCATAAGGTTTGGTTGTGGTCCTATAAGAAAAGGGGATGAAGAGAGGGTATTACACCTTAGCCCATTTGCATTTCACGTTTCAGCTATTGCCAAGAGCCAGGGCATAGTGTTTTAAGCGCCCCAACTCGTGAGACCCGAGATTCTTTGCGGGCTTAGGCAAGGAGTTTAATTAACCCTTGTCGAGGTTTAGAGAAGATCCTGTGCGGATCTCAGCCTGAGGGAAGGAGGTCTGCACCAGTTGTGGTATCAGAGCCTAGAACACGTTCTTTGATTTCTGTAGCAGAGAGAAAAGAGGAATTTTACAGCCATGCCACCAAGAAGAAGAGAAAGGGAAATGCCTGATCCTGCAGTGGAAAGAGAAATGTGTGAATTACGTGCCAGGCTTGATGCTATGGAGAGAGCACAGAGGCGCACAGTTAACGTTGGGGATATCAGGGAAGATGAAAGTTAAAATGAAGATGAAAATGAAGAAGTTGCAGTCGAAGATGCTACAGAAGAACTCTTATTCAAGGTGGTTGCTAGGATAGGTGCTAGGGAAAAAATGGACATTCCAATGTATGAAGACAACTTTGATGTTGAAGAGCTTCTAGACTGGATTAGAGCTCTAGACAAATACTTTGACTATGAGGATGTCGAGGAAGACAAGAAGGTCAAACATGTCGTCACTAGACTTAAAGGGAATGCAACACTGTGGTGGGATGAACTGCAGGTTGATAGACGTTGCAAGGGAAAGCATAAAATCAAAAGATGGGATAGAATGGTTGCAAAAATGAAAGCCAAGTTTATACCTAGAGATTATCAAATAAATCTATTTTGGAGGATGCAGAATTTGAGACAGAAGTTAATGTCAGTGAAAGAATACACTGAAGAGTTCTATAGGATAAACATCAAAGTAGGTCATTGGGAAAGTGATGATGAGAAAGTTTTCCAGGTATATGAATGGTCTACGGTATGACATTCAGGACGAGATGAGAATGATGACCATTCAAATTGTAGAAGATGCTTATCAGATGGCTCTGAAAGCTGAAGAGAAGCTGAGCCGAAATTAAGGTGAAAGAGGCTGAGGCAGAAGTCAAAATAGAGGCAAGACAATTGCCTAGGACAGAACTCAAAGACCTAAAGAAGAGGGGAAGAAACCTCAAACTCAACTTGAGAGAGGAAGAAGCTCACAAGGGAGGTAGTATGCTGATAGAAATACTTTTCCTTGAATCAGAGGGAGAGGAAGAGGCAGAGGAGGCGAAGTGAAATGCTTTGTCTGTGGAAAAATCAGACATAGATCCTATGAGTGTCCAAATATGAAGAAATATGGTGGTGAAACTCACATTTCCTAGGCTCAAGTATGGAATGTTGAGGCAGATGACACTAAGGGCGGAAGATCTTTGATGTTGAGGAAAGTTCTCTTGAAACCAAAAAAGGAGCCAGAGAACCCAACCCAAAGAAACAGTTTGTTTCGAACTGCTTGCAAAACCAAAGACAGGGTATGCAAGGTCATAGTAGACAGCGGTAGCACAGATAATCTTGTATCTATAGAAATGGTAGAAAAACTGGAGCTGGAGACTATTGCGCATCCAAGCCCATACAAAGTTTCGTGGCTACAAAAAGGACATCAGGTAAATGTCACTAAACAATGTTTAGTTGAATTTAAAATAGGAGGATATAAATATGAGATATTATGTGATGCCATTCCCATGGATGTTTGTAATATATTGTTGGGTAGGCCATGGAAATATGACAGAAATGTGGTGCATGATGGGAGAAAGAACACATACACTCTGGAGAAAAGCGGTATGACGCACATGTTGTTGTCGATTAAGAACAAAGAGGTGAAAATAGAGATGAGAAACACTGTACTTCTCATGAATGGTAAGAAACTTCTTAAGGAAGTCAAGAAGAAGGAAAACACATAATTCATTGTGGTTAGGAAGCCCAGAATTGTTCTGAACAACACTAGGATAGATGATTTACCGGAAGAAATCCAGGAGTTGCTGGAAGAATTTGTTGATATAGTAGTGGATGAAATACCTTGTTAGTTGCCACCTATCAGGAGTATAAGCCATCATATCGATCTTATACCTGGAACCAATTTTTCGAACAAAGAAGCATACAGGTTGACGCCGTAGGAGAATGAAGAAGTTAAGAGATAGGTCCAGGACTTAATGGACAAAGGATTGATTCGGGAGATCTTGAGTCCATGCACTGTTCCAACAGTGCCCAGCCCAACAAAGGATGGAGGTTGGAGAATGTGTACAGACTCAAGGGAAATCAACAAAATTACCATTAGGTACAGGTTCTTGTTGCCAAGGATGGACGACTTGATGGACTGCTTGAGTGGAGCAAAGTTTTTTTCAAAGATTGATTTCAAAATCGGATATCATCAGATTAGAATGAGAGAAGGTGATCAATGAAAGACAACATTCAAAACAGATGAAGGGTTGTATGAATGGTTTTTCATGCCATTTGGTTTAAAAAATGTTCCCAATACTTTCATGAGGTTGATGAATGAAGTCCTGAAGGATTTCATTGGGAAATTTGTCATTGTATATCTTGATGATATATTAATTTTCAGCAAAACTAAAGAAAAACATTTAAAGCATTTAGCTGCGGTGAAGAGGAGGTTACAACAAGATAAATTGTTGATCAATATGAATAAATCATCATTTATGAGGACATAACTCATTTATTTGGGTTTTGTTATCTTTGAAAATGAATTGAAAATGGATCCGGAAAAGATAAATGCGATTAAGGATTGACCATCGTTGAAGAGCGTGTTTGAAGTTCGAAGCTTCCATGGTTTGGCTAGATTCTACAGGAAATTCATCTGAAACTTCAGTGGAATTAGCACATTGATGATGGATACGGTGAAGAAAAGACATAAATATTTTCACTGGATGGAGGAAGCGGAGAAGAGCTTCAACCTGCTGAAGAAGAAAATCATTGAGCAACCAATTCTGGTTTTTCCATATTTCAGCAAGACATTCCAGGTCAGGTGTAACGTGAGTGGATTTTCCATTGGAGAGGTCTTGAGCCAAGACAACAGGTCGATCACATATTTCAGTGAAAAACTGAATGATGCAAAGATCAAGTACTTCACATATGACAAAGAATTCTATGTAGTCATACAAGCGTTGAAGAAATGGAGACACTATTTGGTTCCCAAGGAGTTCATTTTGTATAGTGATAATCACACTTTGAAATTCATGACTCGATGGGAGAAGTTGAACCAAAAACATGCTAAATTGGTTGAATACATGCAGAATTTTACTTTTGTGATTAAGCATATTTCTGGAACTGCTAACAAAGTTGATGACTCTTTAAGAAGGAAATGTTTTCTTATGCAGGAATTCAGGGTCAAGACTTTGGGTTTTTATAACCTCAAGGAAATGTACAAGGATGATCCAGACTTCAAAGAGGCATATGAGGCGTCTAAGAATCCAATTCTTGAGGATAGAAGCCAACGGACTGAATACATGATCCAAGATGGATTATTGTTTAGGGGAAATCAACTATGTATTCTGAAATGCTCCATGAGGGAGAATTTGTTGAAGGAAAAGCACAGCGGAGGATTGGATGGACACTTTGGTCATGACAAAACGTTCTCAAAATTGAATGGCTCATATTTCTGTCCAGGGATGAGGACAGATCTGAAGAAATTTGTGGACAAGTGCAGAATTTGTCTGCAAACGAAAGGAAAAAGGAAGAACACAGGGTTATACCAACCATTAACCATACCAGAAAGGCCGTGGGATTTCATGAGCATGGATTTCATATTGGGACTGACAAGGACACAAAGAGTATGAGATTCAATATTTGTAGTGGTAGACAGATTTTCAAAGATGGCACATTTCATACCATGCCAGAAAACCAGTGACGCAACTCATATTGCGAGCCTGGTTTTCAAGGAAGTCGTCAGACTTCACATCTTTCCAAGGAGTATCATTTCTGATCGAGATACCAAGTTCATAGGACATTTCTGGAGGACCTTATGGAGGAAGTTGGGGACAATTTTTTCTTTTAGCTCAGCATATCATCCTCAAACGGATGGACAGATAGAGGTCGTGAACAGGAGCTTGGGAGATTTGTTAAGGATCTTAGTGACTGAACACCATAGTCAATGGGATCACATTCTGCCATAGGCAGAATTCACTTACAATGATTCACTCAATAGAAGCACAGGGTAGAGTCCATTCCAGATTGTATATGGAATGTAGCCAAAGGGAATTTCTGAATTGAAAGATTCATAACAAGCTAAATTCAGGAGTGCTAGTGCAGAGGGCTTTGTAGAAGGAATGAAGGAGCTTCACAACTGAATTAAGGCGCTATTGCAGAGCTCAAGTCAGGAGTACAATCGTAGAGTATATCAAAATAGGTGAGAACTTCAATTCGAAGTTGGTGATTTGATTCTTGCACATTTGAGGAAGGGGAGGTTCCCAAGGGGAACATACAACAAGTTGAAGATGAAAAATATTGGACCATGCAAGGTCATAAGGAAATTTGGGAAAAACACATATGATATTGAATTACCCGATGGGGTTGGAATCTCACCAATATTCAATATCATGGATTTGTAGCCTTACATAGCTGAAGAAGAAGGAGAGGAAGATAAACAAGAAAAGATTCAATGGAAAAAAAAAATGCCTGCAGCTGAAAAGCCACAGATGGAAAGCATAATTGACAAGAGGATTAGCAAAAAGACCAGGAGAAAAGAGTATTTCAAATACTTGGTCAAATGGAAAGGAAATCCAGTTGAAGATCCCAGTTGGGAGGATCAAACAAAAATTCGAAAGCATGGACGAACACTGAAGGAACTCAGGAACAGGAGTTCATGAAAATTTTCAAGTGAGGGAGTATGATGCAGGAGCATCATATAAAGCCAAAGACATGCACCTAACCAAAGGAGACAACTAGAAAAGCACCAATGCACATTTTGAAGTGTTTTGAATATTAATGAACGGAAATTAATGTAATAGCTAGGGAAGCGTACTTACTTTTATGTTTTCGAGATTGTAAATAGATCTTGAGTGTTTCTCTCATCTGTCGAATGTAGAGGCATTTATGCGTAATGAATGCAAGTAGGTAGGTTTAATTTAATAGATTAGAAAGTTTAGGAGCATAGGAGGTAGGAGGGAAAACAGATGATAGACACCCTCAACCTTTGTATCATTGTAACATAATTCAGAATTCATAAGCTATAGAGATGCATAGAGGAATATAGGAGGACAGATAATTTTATGCAATTTAGTTTCTATTGGCCATGTACAGGAGCACTCGATTTAATAGAAGAAGGTTTTGATTCCAATCTATGTGTTTGTTATGGTTGTTGGAACCACTTGTTAAATGGCATGTTGCGGACCTGTTTTCATTCTCTATGTGCATTCTATTTCAATGCCAATGTGTGTGTGTATGCTCTAGAATTCTATGTTGAATGTTTGAATTCTGGGTAAGGGGTGAATGAGTTTTAGTTGTTTCTCTTTCCGAGAACTCCTGCAAAGAGTGCAGTGGAGGGTCCGCAAGGAGTGCGTCGACCAGGTTCTATGTTTCATCTCAGGACCCTCAGAGGAGATTCAAATTGTGTCTTTATAGGAAAAGAGTGCTAGCATAGTACAGAGTCGTGCAAGGTGTGCGCAGGCTAGGTGGAGTCTTGGATTTTACAAATCCAAGAGAGAAGTTGAGAGACTGTTGTTGCAAGGAGTGCACGAATTCAAAGACCCTAAATAACTAGAGGTTATTTGAATGTTTTCTTAGGGAGTGCCTGCATGGACCCTTTTGGAGGCCTTGAGTTTGCAAGTGGAATCTGAGGAGGGTTAGAACCTCTCAATTATTCCAAAGGGAGATGGAGGTTGAATTCGTTCACAGGAGTTAAGTTCTAGAGGAAGGATGCCAAGTCATTTGACCAAAAGTCCTTGAGAAGTTGAATTGGACAGTTGAATCACTTCAGGAGGAAGTGTGGAAATCCCGTGAGCCATTGGATCTCTTAGAATAGCAAAGATATTAGGACTGAGTGCCTTTTCAACACCCATAAGCTCAGGAGGAGTAGTGATTGTCAGATCTGGATCAACAAGGATCATTGATCTAGTATGTGAATTCGCGTATCGGAATTCAGGGAATCGAGTGACCAATGGTTTGGGTCAAGGGTCGTAGGTTTCCGATTGGAGAAATCCTGATACATCCAGGACCGTTGGATCGAGGGAGGCACACAGCCTTCGATCTTTCTGAAGTACAATTTCGGAGTCGAGCATCCATAGAGGAAGAGGAACGGCTGTTGGTTGCCCGCTTGAGTCGCGAAAGCTGGAAAATCCATGTGGAGAGGTGGCAAGAACTTACCCCGTAAGAAGAGTAAAGCAGAAGTGACAGGTGGCATGTGCCCGTCGCTTTGGGTAAAATCAAGCTTCATTGACGGACCGCATTTCAGGGATTTGCAAGGGGAGGGCACGAGAAGTTGGTTCTCCAACTCGCGAAGTCGCGAGTTGCGAAAGGTGCTTGCATAAGGTTTGGTTGTGGTCCTATAGGAAAAGGGGCTAAAGATAGGTCATTACACCTTATCCCATTTTCATTTTGCGTTTCGGCTATTGCTAAGAGCCAGGGCATAGTGTTCCAAGCGCCCGAACTCATGAGACTCAAAATTCTTTACGGGCTTAGGCAAGGAGTTTAATTAAACCTTTTCAAGGTTTAGAGAAGGTCCTGCATGGATCACAGCCTCAGGGCAGGAGGTCTGCACCACTTTGCATTCTAAAAGGCATAACGTTATCAAACACACAACTCCACTTACCAAAATTGTGATCATACAAGGATGAGTATTGAATCGAGTCAGAAATATAATGGGAGTCCTTCAACTCCCATACCTACTATAGTTAACGATACTCCTTCAACACCTTCAACCACAATGGTTGTAGTGTCAGAGCTTCCTATCATCACTCTTGTTCGTCCTATAGTGAATAATCAACCTATAGCCACGAACCCTTTTGGGTCCCTTGGTCACTCGTCGAGATACAATATTCATTCCATCCCTATGGCCTCTAACCCTTTTTCTTATGGTATTACAAATTTCACATTGCAATTTTCATCCTCCATCCTAGCGTCTAATCTGAATACTAGCATTGGACTTGGGGGCATGGATCCTCCACATACTCCATTTTCATTTTGTGGTTCTCATATCCCACAAATGACTCCTATAGTTGGAGGCATTCCTCCTTTTAACCCCGGTTCTAATCCTGGTCCTAATGCTTTTGGATGGAGTAACCAACCTAGCGAAAAATCTATTGCTTATGGTCCATCCTTTACACCTACCTCCTCTGTATCGATTTTGACCAACATGTTTTGCATGGCGAATCCACCTTTATCCTCTGGATTCACACCAGGAGGAGGTCAGTTTCATACCTTGGGAAACCCCCAATCTAGAACCACTCCGATTGGGGGGCATTTTTACATCCCTCATCATAACATTCCTACTAGAACTGTGCCAAAATAACTCCTCATGAATCAGTTCAGAGGAGGGTCTTACAACCCCAGACAGGGCCATGGTGCTTACCAAAACCCTAGATGGGATGTGATTCCCCAACAAAAATCTTTCTAGGGAGCTTGGGGCCAGATGTTGTAACCCCGTCTCCCTTTTCTGGCCATGCTCAATATGCAATAATTGTCTAAATCAATGAATGACCCTATGCATCATGATTCGACATGGACCCCATCCCCACCAAGATTCCTTTGGATATTCCAAAATTAGAAGGAAAAACTGGTGAGGATTGTGGTGATCACGTCACTACTTTTCACCTTTGGTGATCTTCTAACTCCCTTAATGACAATTCTATTCAGTTAAGATTGTTTCAATGAACCCTCACATGGGTATCCATGAAATAGTATATGGAGCTACCAAGGGGGGCATACGAAACTTTTAATCAGATGGTTTTAGTCTTCCTCAACCCCTTCCAATTGTCAGTATGTTACAATATAGGCATAGAACTTTTGTCGGCCTTTCGTTAAGAAAACACCACTCATATATTGGATCACATATAGGAGTGGCATAGACCGAAGAGGTTGATCAAGGCCTACATACCCCCAGAATTCCTTCTAGAGTGGTTCCTCAAGTCTCTACAACCTTATATTTCGAAGGATGTTTCTACATCTAGGGTTACATTTGAGGAAGAAGTGATTTTTAAAGACCAGTAGTTATATCTCATATATTCTCAGTCTGGGATGCTATACGAGATTCTTCCAGATGTACCGAATTCAAACTATGACCCTAGACAAAATCCTGGGCCTCATGCTGATGGCATTCTAGGCTCTGCCAATGTGAAATATGCAGACTCGGTGATAATCCATTTGAAAGATTTGTCTCTAAACTAGTCTATAGGAGGGATATATTTGTCTATGTCCTCCACTCCCACTCATTCGGTGGATGTACATTCTGTACAATCATCGGCCAACCCGAATGGTAACCAACAACTAGGAGGGAATAAAAATAAAAGATGTAGTAACAATCATAGGGGTGGGAAGAATAATAATAAACCAAAGGACAATGGTAATAATGAGAAGTTGAATAATAATGTTGGTGAGGGAAAGAAAGAAAGGATAAAGGTGAAGTTTCCTTGCAAGATTTGTACAGACGATTACCTTACCCACTTATTCCCTAAACTTGTGGAATCTACAAGGGTTTTATCTCTATCGCTCATTGTTTTGACTAATCCTTTTCCACATAATCAACACATGGCCTCGATCTATTCAAATGTTGAAAATGCAATGAGTGGAATTCAAAACCCACCAACGCAATATGGTGATTGTTTACGCATCAATATGGTGAAATATGAGGTTAATGTAGCCACTTGGTCTCACTATTATAGTTCTTCGCAGGATGTTCCTGGTCTAGAGTCTCCCCATCCTCTAGAGACACCTTTACAGATAAAAAAACTAGAGCTCTCGCCTTGTATTCTGAAAGGAGTACTCAAGCGCTCTTCCCACAATCCTAATGCTAGAGTGAAAGATACCAGATATATAAAATATGCAGAACAGGAACGAAATGCTAGAAATAACAGAATAATAGTAAAATATCCAGCATAATCTTCACAATACACAGAAATGATATACGAAATAGC
>JZKD02S1673625.1:608905-623588 GCA_000966675.3 Picea glauca
TTTGTCATCACAATTATAACAGAGGCCTTTGAGTTGGCATTCATCCATTTCAGCCCTGGTCAATTTTTGGATCTTTAATGGGGCGGAGGGAGTATTGGGGTTGACTGGTTTAGGGTGAGGGATAAAGGAAGCCTTACGGTTTTGAGAGGAAACAATTTGTTGTGCTTCTTTAGCTTTTTTAGTAGCCTCCACCCAAGTCATAGGTCAAGCCATGAGGACATGGGCCCAAATCTCCTCCTTGAGGCCATTGATAAAACACTCTCGAAAGAAAGCATTAGTCATGCCCTCTGTTCAAAAAGCCAGGCACTCAAATGCAACTATGAAGTCTTCTACTGTGCCTGATTGCTTCAATTTTTTCAAACGGCCCAAATGGTTGGTGTCAGTGTCAAAGCATTCATAAAGCTCAATCACAAATTGGGTCCAAGCAATATACCCTTGAAATTTCCAGACCTTTTTTTTTTTTTTTTTTTTATAGTTGCGGGGTTATACTTTTGTCTAAAGAATGTTGTAGTGCTGAAATCCCCAAATTCTTAACTATAAAGAAATGTGTATTTACTTGGCAACCTGAACACATATGCATGGCAATAGATCTCGCCAGTTTAATTTGTTTATGTTTATGTTTATGTTCCCCAAGGGTTAGGTATTCAAGGGTTCTACAGATAAGGGTTTTCCCTGTGTTATAGCTCTCTGATATACGTGCAGGGTCCAACAGTAGTACTCAGCCCAATATCTCAGGGCACTAACTAAGGAGGATAGACTGTACCCTTAGCCGTACTACCCGACTATCCAGGTACTAGAGAGTATCTTCCCGAGTGTTGTTCTCAGTGACACTATAGAAGTCCGGCGGCCGATAGGTTTATCTAAAGAGGGCTTCAGGAAATCTAGGTTGATCCATACACAGGTGATGTTTGATGCACTACCACTCGAAGGGGTACCAACAGGGGTTACAAGGGTGGCCAATAGATGTGCGCTTAAGAACCACTTGTATTTCTTGCGTGTATGAATCCCTCAACCGCGGGTTTATGCGCGTAACGATAGATCTCTGTGGCTTAAAGATGTCGGAATACGTCTCTACCCTGAAAAAAAAAATACCCACAATTTCTTCCAAGGAAAGTGCTCTGATACCACTTGCAAGATACCAGATATATAAAATATGCAGAACAGAAATAAAATGCTAGAAATGGCAGAATAACGGTAAAATATCCAGCATAATCTTCACAATAACACATAAATGATATAAGAATAGAAATAGAAATATCACTTTGATTCAGAAAGAAATGTTCACAGGCCTCTTCGAGGGGGCAACCTCCAATCGAGCAACGCTCTGTTACAATAATCTTCAAGCTAGGGTTTTCATACCCTCGACCCTTATTTATACTAAATATGTCTATTAAGAGAAACATCTAGAGGAAGATCCTTCTAGAAGCGGATGCTTCTATTAGGTCTTCTTACATCCGCCTTATTCTATTTTATTGAAAGGCCTTATTAATATTGACCTTTATTACATCTGAATACATTGACCTACCTATGTGCGGGTTAGGACCTTAATAGTTCATCACATATATTCCATGTCCAGTAGGTATGCTTCGTCAAAGAGGTTCATTCCTTTCTGCAATTTGTATTTTAACGATCCTTGGACCCTACCTTCCTCGACTACATCTTGTGAAGGTCATCCACATACTGGAATGGCCATGCCACTATCGACAACAGAGATAGCATATCATGTTGTTCTTGACTCTTCCACCGATCCAGATCCTGTTACCTAGCAGACAGAAGAGAAGGATCTTCTTCCTGATCCCGTGTGGGCCACTTCATCATATTGTTCACATGACTGCCTCGATGAGACTTTACCTTTAGATGAAGATATAATAGAGGCCATGAATGGTTCTGACAAGCCATGGGATGATATGAATCATCTCTCTTATTTTCTCCCAGAACTTGCCAGAATTGAACAAGATGATTTTAGATCTACCTTGAGCGAGATAGTCGGTCACGTTGTACTTCCACTTGATACGCATGACATTTATGCAGAAGGAAACATGGCGAGTATCTCTCCTACCCTCATGATCGATATATATCATATTCTTGGCAAGGCTGAAAATGTATACATCAGTGCAGATTGTTCGCTAGAAGAAATTCTGATCTACACCAAGCTCTTCAAGGAATTCAACGATGTATTTGATTGGTCATATGAAGAGATGTCAGGAATTGACCTTTGAATTATCGAACATGAGATTAAAACCTACCCGGATTCTAGGCTTGTTCGACAATGACTTAGAGTTGTCAATCCTAGGAAGGCCTCTTCTATTAAGGCAAAGGTAGAAAAACTGCTTAACACTGGCTTTATCTACTTAGTTCCCTTGAATGAATGGGTTTCCAATCTCGTTCTGGTGAATAAAAAACAAGGAACCATCCGCGTATGCATGGATTTTGTGACCTAAATAAAGCTTGTCCCAAAGACAACTTCCCGACACCCTTTATCGATCAAATTCTTGACGAATGTGTGGGAAGAGAATTTTTTTCTTTTATGAACAGATTTTTAGGGAATAACCAAATTCATATTAAGCCCAAGGACCAACATAAGACAACATTTATTTTCCCTTGGGGTACCTTCACATACCGAAAGATTCCTTTTAGCCTTAAGAACGTTGGAGCAACTTTCCAACGAGCTATGACCTTCGCATTTCAAGATCTCAAACACATATTCAAATCCTATCTCGACGATCTCACTGCTCACTCTCATAAGAGAGTGGATCACCATAAACACCTTCGACTAGTTTTTGAAAGATGTCACCATTATCGCATCCATTTGAACCCTCATAAATGCATCTTTTTCATTAGGTCAGGTCGACTTCTAGGATTTTTAGTCTCTAAGAATGGGATCATGGTAGATCCATTATGTACTTACTAGGCGTATCATAGGGGGAAAGTAAAATAAATGGATTGTCATTCTACAAGAATTCGATCTCGATTTCGCTTCTTCAAAGTCCAAGAAGTCACTATTTTTTTCAGAGTTAATATCCAACTTCCCTCAGTTAGACAAGGATGCCATTCATGTTGATTCATTTGT
Source organism: Picea glauca (assembly GCA_000966675.3). Lineage (NCBI taxonomy): Eukaryota > Viridiplantae > Streptophyta > Pinopsida > Pinales > Pinaceae > Picea > Picea glauca. The sequence goes on from JZKD02S1673625.1 coordinate 611,976, forward strand.
GGATGAACACATTTTCCTTATCTCATCATCGGACCCCTGGTATGGATATATTGTTGTCTATCTTCAAACTTTGAAGTTCCCTCAACATCTTTCATGAGATGACCGACGACGTATATGATACCAAGCTAAGAATTACCTTATCATCAAAGACACTATGTATCATTGAGGAGTAGACAATATCTTGCATTGTTTTTTAACTCACAAAGAAGTCGAGTCCGTTCTAAATGACTACCATAGTGGGGCTTGTGGTGGTCATCTATCCAGGCTTGCGACAACCTAGAAAATTTTGCGAGTCGACTATTTTTGGCCATATATTTTTAAAGATTGTGTTGAAGAGGTTAAGAAGTGTCACCCCTACCAGATTTTCACTTGGAAAATGCGCTTGTATCCATCCCCTCTCCATCCAGTCATTACCATTGGTCCCTTCACCACGTGGGTGGTATATTTTGTGGATTGCAACCCAACTTTGGTTGGGGGGCATCAACACATTATCATGGATGTATATTACTTTACTAAGTTGGTTGAGGCCATGCCTATAGTTAAATTCGATGGTAATACTTAATCCTTCTTCATATTCAATCAAATTATATCCAAGTTCAAAATCTCAAGTGAGATTGTCATTGATCATGGTAGTCACTTTCAGAATGAAATGATGGAAGAATTAGCATCAAAACTAGAGTTTAAACATGGTCATTCTTCCCCTTACTACCCCCAGGAAAATGGACAAGTAAAGGCCGTAAACAAGTCTCTAAATACCATTTTGCATAAAACTGTCAGCCAAAGCAAATCTGACTGACATATCATGCTTTACCCAACACTTTGTGCATACCGAACCTCGGTTAAAACTTCCACCAGTTTTTCTCCTTTCGAGTTAGTAAACGGTGTGGAGTCGATATTACCTATTGAATGCAAGATCCCTTCTTTTATATTGGCAGTTGCGGTCCTACCTGACACTTTCGATCTCAAAAAATGCCTCATACACCTAGAGGGTCTAGATGAGCAGCGTTGAGATGCCTCCATGGTTATCGAAGAAAATAAAATACGTGTCAAGGTCCAATATGATAATTCTATCTATCCTCGGCAATACGATGAGGGTGACTTGGTCCTTCTATACGATCAAGCCAAAGAAGAACTTGGGGCAAGAAAGTTCAAACCCATGTGGCACGGTCCCTATATCGTGTGACGTGTCTTAGAAAAAGGAGCCTATGAATTAAAATATTATGAAGGGAACATGTTGGCTGAGCCCATGAATGGGTTCTATTTGAAAAGACATTACACTTGAGCCCCACGCTTGGGGTAACTCTTTGTATACTAATGTATTTTAGTGTATATATATTTTCCCTTTGTTTATATATTCAACTTGCTTATCAAGTTTTCCCTTGGTTGGAAAATGTCAATGAAGTCTTCGGTCTACTTAGGATTCACAGATGGGGCCAGTCGTCATACACGAAACTTGGATTCTATCGCTTGGGTTGTTTACTCACCCAAGGGTCTATTGGTGTCTTCAAGTGGCGTTTGCCTAAGGCCATCCATCAATAATGTGGATGAGTATAACATTCTTATAGAACTTTTATGCAATTCCATTTCACATGGTATTCACTCGTTAGAAGTTTGGATGGACTCCCAGTTAGTATTATATCAACTGAACAATAGTTACCATGTGCAAGACCATACTCTTCTTTGATGATTCTTATGGGTACGACTTTTAGAATGACATTTTGATTTAATTACTTATCATCACATACCTAGAATTTGTAATTATGTATCTGATGGATATGATAATTTTTTTTTAGATTGACATTTGCCACATAACTAAAGCAAATAAAACGCTTTCATCAATGTACACATTGTAACATAAGTAAAGTCGAAAATCAATATTTTTATATATATTTCATCTCTCCAAAAAATATGATGTTACAATACAAAATTGGGGTTGACACCCTCAAAATACATATACGGTCGATCATACAAGAGTCATGACATATATGCCTGTGGCACCGGATGTGCATTATGATAGCATACTATGGCATTTGCGAGATGCCTAAAGATTCGTACCCAATCACATGGCACACCTACTACCTGTCATTGCATTGCCTCTAGTAGATCCTCCACCTAAACCATGGGGATCCTTTGCATCAAATGAGACAGGTTTCCCTGCAAAATTTGTAGAACTCTATTAGCATCCCCTCCTGCTTCCTCCGTCGGTGTCGTGGAAGTTCGTTCGGTCTTTGTGGACCTACGTCTGTGTCACATACATGTTTAGTTAGTACTTGATATCATCCAAAAAAAAAAAAATTATTATACAAATATATAAAAAAATGAAATATTCAAAACAATTTGACATACCTATGTCTCCGTAGGCAGATCCTGGTGGTAACGACATGTCTGGATCTCCTCTGAAGTCAATCCATGTGTAAGGGTAGTCCTCTAGAGCTATCAGTTGCCGACTCCACCAGAAGAATAAATCATCATTGTAGGGTGTTGGAACCCTACCACCCCCCTGTCACCGCATCACCTCGATCCATCGTGCCATGTTTGGATCGCGAGGTCCATGCGGAAAAATATCAACTCTAGGGCCCAAGCTTGGAACCCCCTCGAAGAAAAAATTACAAAGGATAGAAGCGAACCCGAAGTTCCTATTTCTACCTAGTTTGCAGTCTGTTAGCTGGCTCTTCATGTTGGCTAGCAGTGAGGTGAACCATTCATAAAACGTAGGTTGTAAGCACTCCACTGAATAGAACATAAGTGGACTCGATGCCTGGTGCAAAGAGGCTGACCCTGTGATATGTGCCAACACTAGGACAACAATCTTGAGACTCAGATTGTTGATCGCTATGATTGGGAGTTGGCTTCCTACCTTCTTGGTCCCTGCAATGAAATGAGTGGCTATGTAATCTTCTATATTCATTCCACTCCCATCTCCCTGGGCTTTGAGGTTGACCACCTCACCCCAATGTGAAAATCTTGTCATGAAGTATATGTCCTCAACTTCAATCCTTAATGGTTGTCCATCAAGGTTGAAGGTCTTAGTATCCAGATCCCAATAGTTCACAAGCAGCTGAAGCAATATCACTTGAGCCCTCATACATTTGAGAGCCCAAAACTTGTATAGACCACATATTTTTAAGGCCATTTGGGCCCCTGGATCTCTCTCCACTATAGCATCCACCTCTTCATGCTCTCTTTCTCTCCTCTCTAGCACCATCCTGCAATACTCAAACCATTTTTTGAGTTAGCAACATTTAAAAAACCTTATCCACCTACATGTACACGAGCTACATTGTACACAGTCGCGTATAGGGATTTTTATACACTGGATATTTTGCAAACAATCGCGTATAAGTATGTGTATACGTGACACGATAATCTTTAGCCCATGTACACCTTAGTTTCTAAGTTGCGCCCTAAAAAACTCAAAAAAGGAAGCCTAATTGGAAATTTTAATCCATTAGAAAGAAAGAGAGGAGCAAGATCAATTACCTAGTCCAGACGGTTGTCGATTCTATCGCTCGTAGCTACCGCAATCAACAGTTGAAATTCGAAGGCAATTTGGTCCAAAATGCACTATTTGGGTAAAATGTACAAATGGTATTGTAAAATTGGTTTTTTTTACTATTTATAGAAAAAATTTACCCACTTTTGATCTAGGTGGATATTGGTGACCACCCACCTTTTTTTATTAGCTCAAAACAGTTTTCTAGCAATTTTGGCAATTTACTATTTTTAGCAGGTTTTAACTTCCAGGGCCATTTTGAGGGCCTAAATGAAGGTTTTTCTAGTTATAGGTTCTCAATGATAGTTGAAGGCATTATTGAGCCCCCAAAATGAATCTCCTCGATGATACCTTTCCAATGAGCTATCATACAGCTAAAATGGAGATCGTATGCAAAAGTTACGACCTCGAGAAGTTGATGTACTAACTTACCCAAACGGGGCCCACATGACTTTTGGCGCTTCATCTCCTAGGGTTAGGTCTTTGGATGTCTAGGGTTTTTGGCATTCCTGTTTATTGTAAAAGGGCCTTCAAACCCTCATTGTAATCATCTTCTTGTGAATGAGAGTAGTCGTCACATCTCTTCTCAGAGATAAGCTGCCACCATTCTAGTGAGTCTTTCACTTTGTATTTTTACAGTCTCTATACATTTATTTCATTAATAGAAATCGTGTATTAATGTATATATGTTTTTATGGTTGCATCAATTTATGTTATATTATTGAATATCTACGATATCTCTGTGCATTTCTTTGTTATATCTCCGCTCTCATTTCGTGCCGAAAATAATCTGGATCAACTTTACATAGTTTTGCACAATATTTTGGCCTAATAGACTAATACGATAGTGGATAGAGTTGGTTTTGGTGGTTTTATCCAGGGATTCTTTCATTTTTTCAGTGCCGTGTCGCTCATTCGTAAATTTGGACAAGTATTTTCATCACCCATCATATAGGATAGGTACCCAATCCATCATGCACACTTGCATCATCCTTTGACTGCAGCTCATATGCCTTAGGTAGAAATCCATTTAATAGTGACACATAACCTTCTATATGCAACTAGAAGTGTCTTTATCAAATGGTAGAGACTTACCAAATATGGGTACCCCAGTTAGAGCCCCTGCCTCATTTGGTGCCCATGCAGATATTTTTGTCCGTAGGATGGGGAGTCCCTTATAGCTAAAACATGACTTTATGTCTGGACCTCATTTCTTACTCATAAACATGCTGACCTATACCTAGAGGACTCCCAGTGAGTCTGATTTAATCTCTTTTATGACTCTCTCAAAAAAAAGAAAATATTTTCGAGTGAACTTGTCTCTTTCACACTCGTAAATTGGATTTGAAAGGACTTATATTTGGTGCAAGTTTACCCATTTTTTAAACCAAGTAGACTAAGATTACAAAAAAGGACATTTATTGATGTTAAGTTGTAATTGCATATTATTCTCTTGCTTGCAGTATTGAGCCTATTTTCAATTCTTTCTTTTTCATTATAAGCCTATCACCTCAGGAATTTGCATCACCAACCAAGCATAGCCTTGTTTATATCCTTTGTAGATTGACACCCTATACCCAAGAGGAAACATTCCCCCGAGTGTCCATATCCTACATGAACCTCCTTTCATTGAGCATAGGTATGTTCCACTGCTAGAACTAGTTTCTTACTCGCGACTCTCATTTCCTCCTCTGTATCATAGCATTCATTTGACTATGAAAAAACAAAAAACGATAGGTAGGGAAAGAATATTATCTTATATTGGAAACAATCATGTCACCTTTGAATAGAGAAATTGTTTTTTGAGTCCACTTGTCATCAAAATTTTGGGTTTAGCATGGCCTTAGGAAGTTGAGCTCGTTACATAGAGTTTACTCCCCCAACCGGTTACACTTCTAGTCCCTATGGAGAGTTTTATTGATGCCTCATGCATCTCAAAGTTTCATCATTAAGTCTATACTACTAGAGTCTTCTATATGTCTAATGCTCTTGTTTAAAGGATGAATATCAACCCATCTCGTCCATTCCTCGGAACTTTTGACTTTGCATGTCATCCATACCCTCGGTATGTCTCATAATTACATGAAACTGTAGTCCTATCGTGCACCCTGGTCCTACTTTCATCATTGGTAGGTAACCTTCAACCTAGCAGTCGACATTTCACCATTGGTCTTTGACTGGGTGGTTTCCCTTATGTTCGACGAAAAGAAATATATTCACACATCGAGATTCGTGTAGTGTATTGGATTCCATTATCCTTATTGGTGGTTTCCTCGCCTTTGTCAACAGTTTTCTTTATTGGTTGTTATTCAGAGAGTCTTTTTTGTGTACCACTTGCATCTAGAACACACAAAAGATGCACAGGGTCATTGGTTCGTGAACATGTTCTTCATCCGATTTACTCCAAATCATCAAGCTCTTACTTTGTACCTCATGCTGAATGATGACATATTCCTTAATGCTCTCCTTTCAGCAGGTCTCATTCCATCAACTTCATCCCATCTATTCTAGAAGCGAGACCTAGAGTCCTATGAGCACCTAGAGGCTTGCAGTCATTAGTGGTAGGTTCTCTTTCCATCAACAATTAGGAATACATCAATGTCTTTTGATCGATATATTCTTCAAGTGTTCGACCCCTACACCTTTATTTACACTTGTAAGAATGTACTCAGTGCCTTGATACCTACTTTCATTATTGGTAGGTTGTCTCGCATTTGTTAACATTATACCTTAATGATCGGTAATCAAACAAAGTCTCATTGTGTTCGACCACAACTCTTTTATTCACATGATGTAGACTTGCACCTTTGGCAAAACATGTAGAAGACTTGAAATCATCAGTTCATAGTCGCATATTTCTTGAGTTGTTTCTATCTCTCATTGGACTAGTACCTATGTGACTTCAGTGATCATGGGGGATCAGATTGTACTCCATTGTATATAGATATCTTCAGATTGATTTTGAGACTAGTTTTACTGGGCCTTGTTCTTGATTATGACAGCCTTTGGCATGTATCTACCTTTTTATTTCCTATTCATGGCCATGAACAACTATTTGGTGTATTTTCACATGGACCTGTAGTGTAATTCAAATTGGCAGCTATGTGTGCAAAGTTAGTACAAATTGTAATATTCTCATGAACAACTGGTTCGTCCAGTTGAGTCTCCATTACTCCACTTCTGGCTATTATAATGTATTTCGTCCATCACAAATACTCCTCTGACCTCACACATTAGGGGGCATATTTTATAGCAAGATTTTCCTCACCCTATGCAAATTTTCTCAGAAGGCCTTTTTCCATTTCCCTATGCAGACTTGAAGTCCCTTTTTGCAAATCCCATAGATAAAAAAAATATTTTTCCACATATACGCACCCTAACTATTATACAACATGTGTATACATAGGTTTCACCACTACATCCTGCGTGCATCAGGTTTTGTGCCCAGAATTAAAAAATGGTGTCGGGTTTCCATGTCACGTCATGGTATCCATGATCCTTGACCTTCCATATACTGAAAGCGTTTCGACTTGACCCTTCAGTTCCATTTGAAGGCTATAAACAATCCATATCCGAGCTATGGAAAAGAGAATAAGAATTCAACTTTGAGAGAAAGTTACTCTGGAGAAATTATTCACTTCATATTGAGTCTGCATCCCTTTGTCCTTTTAAGTCTGAACACATTTTTCATCCCCCAAGCTCTTCCCTACTTGATTGAGAATCTCATTGTCTCTCTTATATGAGCTTGCCTTTAGTGGAGTAATGAAGTGGTGGAGGCCCAACTGGAAGGGACTTAGTTTCTCGGTTACGAACCATTCTAACACAGAAGTTTGTAATTCATTCACTTATGTTGATTACATTTTCATAGAAATACTCTTTTCTCGTCCAATTAATATCTTGCAAATATTTGAATTGCTATTCCATGGGCATATTTTTTATGAATGTTGATGTATTATGCTATTGAATGTGCTAACTTTATATATTATCACCATATGCTTGTGTTTCTTGGTTGTTGAGGACAAGTTGCAGGTGTATTTCTTTGATTCAAGTGTTCAATGGTGGAATTCATCAAACGTATAGACAAGGTAGGCTCTTTATCTTGTCTCGCTATCATATTTGTTTATATAATATATCTGAGACTAGATTCTATTTCTACAGTCATTTCCGTCTGTTGTGGTTTACCCCTAGCCATAGAGAGATTTTCCTTGTAACACATATAGGGAGACATACCCAAAGGAGGAGATATTATTTTTCCCATGATTGGTTAGAATAGGTACAATATCAGGAGGAGACATATCAACAGGGGGAGTTAACATTTGGTCAAAGGTGAAGAGAAATAACAGAGGCATGAAGACAGAGGGAGTAGCCCCAAGAGGAGATACCCTTTACCATTGATGTAAAAGGGGCAGATAGAAATATTGATGAGGAGCGATGATCATAGGGGGAGCATGTGAATGAGTGTTTTCATGCCTAAGTGTTTCCATCAATGCCAAAGGGGGATATTGTTGGATAGTTGGTTTGGATAGTTGGTTGTCATTGATTTTAACCCTTATATAATGATATTGGAGATTTATTTCAACCCTTAGAGATTGATGTCAACCCTTGGAGAGGTCTACATATGTGAACGAGATGTTGGAAAAATTTTGACATTTGTATGATCATGATTGATGGTGAGTTAGTTGGGTGCATTTGAAGAAGCCTACGAAGCCTTGAAGGTGTGGTTATGGAACTCAAAGTTTTTTAAGGTACATGGACATGAAGGATACTGAAAATGTAGGTAAGACACTCATAGATGGATAGTCTTTTTCATTCTGTTTCTGGTGATATGTGGTACACCACGTTGTTCTTCATGGTTAGGGAGATATGGCCTTGTGAAGTTGGAAGCCCCGAAGAATGGTCAAGAATACCTAGTTGGTTACAAGTCAATGAATGAAAGGGTAAAGTGGTTGTAAAAAGAAACCCCTAAAATAAGGAAAGAGGTTACCTAACATTAGTTTAAATACACCTAAAAGAGTCTCTCATTGGTATAAAAACAGACTTACAATTGAATATCTATCTTGTGAATGTTATGGTCTAATATTGTGATATTTTGGATAGTTTGTGAAGACATTTTTCTGAGGTTGCGAAGGAAGGTTGAAGGTGAAAGTCTCGAAGTTGTAGAAAACATGAGAAACCCTAGTTTTTTAGTTTTTTGCGATTTTCAGGTTAGGAGGGAGTGGATGTATGTGGGATGTAGTGGAGAAAAGAACAGATATCCATGGGTAGTAGTAAAGGAAGTCATGGATCTGTGAAAATCTTATTAAAGGGTGAGAAGAGATGTTGGTACCTAGTTTCTATGGACTGTGGAAGAAGTTACAGGTTCGTTTACAGTACAACAGTTCTGCTACAGGATCAGAGGTAAGTTCTAAGGGTTATGGTTATGGTGTTATGGTATATGCATGGTAATGATAGTATGTGATATGATACATATTGGTGATGTTATGGTACATTGATTAGAATCATTATTGGCTATCTTGGTACGTGGGTTGGTTACATGTTATGGTGCATACTCCAGTCTTGGTATATTGTGTTATGAGGTTGCATCTTGGTTATATTGAGGAGAATGCTTGAGGCATGTGTTTGTGAGCTTTGGTTTATGACTTGGGGCACACCATTGGATGCATGGTACATGTTGGTTGAGGTCTACTTGGTGAGATACTTTCTTGGTTCATATCTAGGTTTATTGGTATATGGTGTATGGCGTGATATGGTATAAGAATAGTACATGGTATGGTGTTGATTTACATGGTTGATGCACATGGTATGGTACAGGTTTGATGCATAAATGATACATGATATGGTACATGTTGAGGTGCATGGTTGATGCACGGTTTGGTACAGGTGTTGCTGCATGGTTTATGCACTTGGTACAGGTTGTGGTAAATAGTTGATGCTTGGTATGGTACATGTTAATGGTTTGGTACATGCTTGGTTGAGGCATGTGTTGGTGATGTTTTAAATATAGTTGAGAGGTGTCCTTTATATATGATCCATGTGAGAGGATTTGGTTGAGTATCAGTGATAGTGACTGGTTGGACCTGTTAATCAATGAAAATTTGGACTAGTTGATGTGAAAGATTGGATAGATTGATATGAAAGGTTGACAGTGACAGGTTGATTGATATATCAGTGGCAGTGATTGTGGTAGTGACAGTTTGGTCTACACTTTTATTTCAGGGAGGTTGGATGGGGAAATGAATGGAGTTTGTATCCTCCTTCCAGTTGGAGCTGGAGAATTAGGGAGTTATATTTTTCTTCAAGTTGGAGCCTAAGAACGAGGTGGTTGGAGCCGGAGAACCCAAGGGGTTGTATCCTCCTTCTAGTTGGATCCAGATAATTCAGGGAGTTGTATATTCCTTGAGGTTGGATCCTATAAATAGGGGGTTGCATCCTCCTTCCAGTTTTAGCTAAAGAATTGGGAAGTTGGTGCTTCATATGAATGAATTCTTGATATATATAAGAAATCATTATGTGGTTTTTCTCCCATTTGTGTTTCCATGTAAAGACTAGTGTTTTTTTTTCTTGATGTGATGTTGTTGTGGTGTTGTTTATGATTACATTCTTATGATATATATATTGAATGCAATCATAGATGGTACATTGATGATAAACTATTGAACATTGTTGATAACGTGAAAGAATATATATTGTGGTTAAAAGTGGTATAAAGTGTTCATACTGATTCACCCCCCTCTCAGTATTCCAACAATGATAGGTACTAAATAGTATCTTAATTTAAAATATCCCACTTGCATGATGAAAAAATGCTTCAAAATAATTTGACATGGTGATCATGGATAAAAAATCAATGATCTGAAAATTTCCCAGCACATACAAAAATTTGAGAGTGAGATGAAGTAGCCCCAAATCAAAATTAAATTCAAAATACATTAAAGGGAAAATTTAGTGGGAAATCCTTCTATTTATTTCCACCTTTGTTGAGAATTCATGTACTGTTCAACCAACATTAAATAAAATAAAACGAAAACAAAGAACTAACTAAAAAACTAGGAAGGAAAGGTAATGCTATGCAAGGAAAAGACATTAATCTATTCTACCCTTCTCCTATCCTATTCTAGAAAGGGATGAAAAATGAGTTATGTAAATTCATAATGGAGATTTAGTCATCCTTGTAATCCCAAGCCTGCAAACATATGCTCATTACAAAAGATTAGCAATAGAGCTTGGAATAAAAAAATATTACAAGCAGGAAGAATTAAAACTCGAAAAATCTATCCACTATATTAAAAATTTCATAACGATAATTCATGGGAACATTATATGAATGTGATTCCTCCAACCATGCTTCAATTATATTATAAAATATTTCATTACTATCATAGAATTGATGGATTGGGTTCAATGGACAGTAGCATACTGAATGAGAACCATGCATTGAATATGTGCAAGGTGTTCTTGGTGAGAGAATATTTAGGTTAGTGAACTTGTTAACCCCAAAAGACAAACCAAAAGAATGAGGGCCTAACATAACCATTGGCATAGACCAAAGTTCCTCATTGTATTGGCAAGCCTCCCAAGGCTCATACTTCAAGCAACCATCCACTCGATATAGACTAGTGAGATCACATGATAAACATGGACTAGTACCCACCATGGTATAAGGTAAATACTCAAGACAATGGTGGGATCCACTAACATGAACAATTTCAACTAAAGGGTTGCTTGAAAAAGAAGATTCATTATTGATAAAAAAAAATGAAGATGAATAATAACAAGACATGGTATGATATATGTCTACTACAACATTCCCTTCATCCCATGAAAAAGGCTCATAAGGTATAGTTGTACTAAGTTCATAGGAAGAGGCCTTATCCTCTTTATATTCCATATGCACATCACCACCACCAAGTATTTCAAAAGGGGCCGGCCCTAATGATTTGACTTGAATATGAAAATAGGTGGCTTCCTACGAAATCAAACCATTAAAGAGATTAGGATACAAATAATAATAAGTGGAAGAATCAAGAGAATTAAAATCCTCTCTTGAGAAAGAAAAATTTTCGAAAAGTGACTCCCTGAATGATATTTCTTCTTCCTCAAGCACATTAGTGAATTATTGT
>JZKD02S1673625.1:650675-673856 GCA_000966675.3 Picea glauca
AGCATGGGTTCTCTTACTCCGCAAAGCGTCTTCCCATGAGGGATTTCACCATAAGGGGACCACTTTGGAGTTCATCCATATTTACTTCTTATCAACCATGAAAAAAAAATAATGATTTATATTTAAATCAAATGATATTGGGTACATTACCCAAACCTTTGTGCTACGGGGCTTTCTTCAAGGGTTGACATCAATGACAACCAACCTTAATCAACAAGACCAGGGAAATCCTTAAGAAGATGGCTACCCTTGCAAAGCTTGCAAGGTTACTTGGGCTTATGGGTTGTTCGGTTGATCTTGACATCATCAACACTCCCAGCATGATTAATAGTAACTGGTTGTCTTCCAATATGTCTGGTAGTGGTTGGAAGTTTAGACCCTTTTTTATTTTTCTTCTTTTAATCCTCCATTTCTTCTTCTTCTTATCCACTGAGTTACTAGCTTTAGAGATTTCACTCGGTGAAGAAGATGAAATGGAAGAAGACCTTGCAAGTGAAGAAGGTGAATAAGATCTTACTGGTGAAGAATATGAAGGATCAGCATGAGGTTGATGTTCTTGGGGGGAAGTGATTACAACTAAAGCACTAACTTCATTCGGGATTACCCGAGTGGAAAAAAACCATACCGGTAATCCAATTGTGAGACCTAGAAGGCTCAAAGTAGCGATGTGGGGAGGACCAATGTTTCCATAAGAAGGAAAAAAAAAGGTTCCCCTGGAGCAGGGGTTCCTTCATTGGTCATTTCAGGAACTGACACCATTAAAACAAAGATCCAACCTAGAGTCTGCTAAGGAAAACAAACATCACACACTAAAAATCTAGAAAGCAAGCAAACAAACAAAACCTTCTCACAATGAGCACACTAGTTGGTGATGAAATCCAATGTCATGGGAACCAAGTAAGAAGGGACTGAGATAGAGAGGGTGCAAAGTTACATTGATGACCTGCTTAACGGACTTACACCCTGGTGCAATCTCCCACACATAAACGTGGATATACCCTCCAAGGAGCCCGAGCGAGTTTGGCCAACGTCGATTCCAGGTACCGTGAAGACTTGCCGCTCCACAGTCACTGTTGGAGCCGCCTTTGTTTTTCTAGCCCGTCTCAATTTTCATGTCTTAATGCTCGAAATCAAAAGATGGTTTTTGTATTCTCCGTCTGTGGTTTCAAAATCTATGAAGTCGTATCACACAAGTAGCAATGACTATCGTACTCTCGAGGTGAGTTCTACTTTTCAGAAAAAATATTTTCCCCCTTTTGCTCTACCTCAGGATTTCACGTGTTGGATGCTATAGATCACGTAGTTCATAAGTCTCGAGCAACGAAACAACGAAATCGCTTTAAAATTTCACCCAAGGCAATAACGGGAGTAAAGTTTTCCTAAATCATGATTAAACGTCATCGGGTTTTCGCACCTCGGCGTTCACCAAATCCAAAAGTTTATTGTCGTAGCCCCGATAGCCGAGACCATGAAGTCCTTATTTTAGTAACCTGTGTCAAGGTTAAAAGTAAAAGATAAACAATGGTAAAGTTATGTCGACAATTCGCCACACGGCGTTTTCTTTTTTTAAAGTTACACTGTCTAAGCCCCGACTCGTGAAATCATGATAAGGATATGAACATAATTAAGTAATCACTTAATTTGATTTTATCTTCCCTTTTAATTAAGTCGTATTATCGTGATCTCGCGGTTTCGCAGCACGACATCCAAACTTCTCGGAAACTTACCCTCGAAGCTCTGAGTCGCGATATGGCGAATATAAATGATTACGTAATCGATTAAGAGCCTAATCACAATTGCAGTTTTATTAACCAAAATAAATCATTGCAAATTCAGGGGTTAGAGGTTCAAAGAATTAAAGCTAAATTCCCAATACAACGAGTACCGAAAGAGTAATTAACGTTGGTAAAACTGGATTAATTAAGCTAAATCAATATCTCCCGTGTTTTGATGCTTGCACGATTTACGAGGTAGTCTTATTTCTTCCATAGGCCAACTAACATTTCTAACCGCCAAAATTTATGGCATTAATTATGAAATAAGGCAAATCGATGAATAAAGATTGTGTTTTTATTGCTAAATTTATTTCTAAACATGATTTGACGGACCTGTTCTGAAAAGTACCGAGTTTTCGAATATATATAAGGGTTGTTGTTCATTATAACAAATGCATTTTTATATTATGCAGAGCACACTTTCTCAGCGAGCTAACTTCTATATGTATACATATTTTTATCGCAGAAGAGATAAAGCAGGATCTCCAGTCATGGCCCCGCGAAAAGCATCAAAAGCCAGTGTTGAGGTTTCGGGACAAGGTTCGAACAATTTCGCTGATACTTCACCTTGAAGTATCGACTCGGTCCTGAATTGGTCGTTCCTTTCTGATGTTCTGCAGGCCGAATTAATGGATTATTCCGATGATTCCAGCGACAATGAAAAAGACGACATAACCACCAAGTATAAGATCGTCATCCAATTGAGAATGCATAAAGTAGCAGCCAGGCCACGACTACTACCATATTATGATATGGTCCGATGGGCATTAGACCATGTGGACATACCAACCAGAACCATCATGAATGAGCAGAAGGTCACCATCGGGACTTCCAGGCCTGAACATCTGCAAGCCATGTATAAGTTGCCCACAGCGTCCGACTTTACATATGGCACTGAATTCTTGGATGAGTTCAAAGAGAAGGAATGTGTACAGTATGATAAAACCATGTCTAGCTTAATAAAATATTGGGTTTTACACACTGTGAAGTTCAGGGCAGACAGTCACGGTATATATTCAATAGCTTCCTTAGAACCACAGTACAAGTATGTAGCTATGATAACATGCAGATTATACGGGAGAGAGGACACCTCACATTTCTTTCTTCCATGAGTTCCTCTAATATTTCGATTCGCCGAAGGATGTTCCTTCGACTGCGTGAAAATGTTGTCTGATAGTTTGACCAGTCGGGTCACAGAGTATCGGGCGCAGAAAGAAAGCGGAAAAATTTCTTCATTTTTTATGTCTGCATACATTATGGATGTCGTTTTCTTTCTAACACCTTTTCCATTAATGAGTTGGATTTGGACTCCAGCAGAAGACGAGCCTATCCATGTCTATCATGCGAAATTGTGGGAAAAAAAAGTGGCAAATTTCGGATATGAAATCTTCAACTAGGTGATGGTGCCTCTGTATGTCACTATTTTTGGTACCCACCACCCAGGATCTCGGACAGTATAGTGACAAATCTGAGCAGCATAGTTGACTGGTATGTAGAAGCCCAATTTTCATATCTTAGACTTTTCGGGGCTTTTGTTCCCCCGCATGCATTGCCATTGTTCATTCCCGACAAGCTGGCTTGTCGTGAGGTTGCTAGACAAACAGTAATCGATGGTATAAGCAAGAAGCTTAGGGGATACTCAAAGAAGGTATGGCCACCTTTTCCTGTTCATTTAAGTTCATATTCTTTATTAGATTTCAAGCATGCCCAAGCTGAGGCAGCCGCCCTGGAAGACCTAAATTTGGCCCTCATTGAATACAAGAAGAACGATCCGCAAAGGGTTGTGAGTAATCATTTGGCCAGTTGCGAGCTCAAGAGATTTGAGCACGAAAATTCACCCTCGGATGACATTTTTCGAGGCGCAAGATCTTATGCCAAGATTTTAGCTTGGATCCAAACATTGGCACCTGAAGAGAGGGTCGATGTTATGAAATTCCAAGAACATCGATGTAGTTGTCTTCCCGTAGTGTTATGGGGTGAGAATCCAAGTACAGCGGAGGTGAAACAAAAAGATGCCGAAGGCTCCAAGGATGCAACTCCCGGTCAAGAAAAACACCAGGACTGGGAAGAGAAAACTAAGAGTCTGAAACCAGAGATAAAGACTCCCGAACCGCCGAAGAAGTAGAGTCTGGTTACTACTCTGGGACCATCAACAAAACAAATCAGAGATCCTATCACATCGGTTACTCCCTTGCAATCGACTCAGGGAAATATTGATGCAGGGTGGATCTTCAATGAAGAGTTGAGGCCTATAAGGGTGGAAGAGCTCCCTCCAAATGAATTCTTCTTCGATAAGAAGAGAAAAGAAGTGGTAAAGAGAGAATTCTATCAGGAAGGGGAGTCTACAGCCAAGAAATACAAAGTTATAACTGATGGGAAGGACAAGAAGAATGAGCAGTTCACCACGGAAATAGTTAGGACATTAGGGGCATATTCCACGACGAACCAATTTTCAGTCGGGGTCTTGAAAAAATAGCTGAAACGAAAGAATTGCCTCATCAAGACCCTAGAAGCCAGACTAGCCACAACAACAGAGGCTTCCAAAGACCAGGAAAGTGTAGGAATAGAGCAGGCCAAGTTGGCCGATAAAAATGAGATAGAGCTGCTCAAGACTAAGCTCGAACAAGCACAGCTGGTGGTTCGGGATGGTCAGATGCAAGCGAGACAGAAAAAATATTTGATCGAACAACTTCAAGCTAGGGTGGAAATCGCCGAAAGTAAAGTAATAAATATTGGGATGTTTCAGTCCCAGGCGATGGAGATTTGGTGCAGAGTATCTGCGGCCCAACGAAATTTACTCAGTAAGGTAGAGGTGATTCGGGACAACTGCTTGCTGGTTAATCAAGTTTTGGAGAATTTAACTGCTAGAGAAAGGGAAGCTGGAGCAGCACGGGTCGCCTTCCAAGAGGTTGTGATAGCCACAAACAACAGGGATTCGAGAAGTACTCCCAGGTTCACTATTTCAGAGCAGACCAGAGGAAACATTCTATTAAAAGAATGGGAGCACAACATCGTGGAAGGCAAGCTGCAAGCCAAAAGGGTAACGAATTCCTTAGAAGAGGCCTTTAGTTCTATAGATGGCAATCTGCTAGGCATTGATAGCGGAGGTAATGTCGAGGCATTGATTCAAATGAATATGGCAAAAATCTAGCTTGATTTAAAGGAAAAAGAGGAAAGAGATTCGGCCGAGATCTCCCAAGTGACTATGGCGGACATAGTCCAAATAGACAAATGTATGATTAAACCAAGCACACATTTATGCGCTATCGACATCATAGATAGACAGATGGAAGACAAGTTGTCACAATTATCCTGAGATTGTTACTCTTTTGAGGCCAACTGTCAAGCAGAACCGTCAAGGCTGATATCTCGGTTGGTTGAAAGATGTGTCACCTGTACCGAGCACGCGCGAGGAAAAACTTCTGGCACCAAGTGAAGACAGAGAAGAAGAAATGGATCGATTTCTCTCCTCCCTATCATAACCGAAATTTTTGTAACGATTGAGATTCCATCTTATTGTAAAACTGTATAAATATACCATAGAAAGAAAGAACCAGGGCTGGACCTTTTTGTGTCAATTGTAACAGAGTTTTTACACTTTGAGAGTTAATACAAAGCAAATTTGAAGATTCTCAATTACGTCACGACTGTGTTATGAGTTTGTTTTCTTGTATCTCATATTTCATTTCATTTCATATTCTTATCTGGTGAATGCTTCGCTATAATTTAGTGCAACCTCTACTATAGCGAATGAATTTTGGTTTTCTATAATTGTTTACTGTTTTTCCTCTGTACCAGCTATCAACAGGTGTAAGACCAGTCAACACTTTTAGAATTCTATATATATTTTATGCTTCATCAAGTTATTTCCTTACATTTTTCTTCCTCTATTTATACGTGAGATTCTCCCTTGATAGGAGCCTTACTTGATAGACAGCCAAATGTTTTCCCCCACCTCATACAATTTTATTAAGAAATAACTCAGTTATGTTAACGAGCCTTTGATTTGCATCCCATTTTATTCCTGAAACCGTAAACTCTCTTTTATACGACCGAATTGAGACAACACTTAATTTCCCTCTGAAGTTTTTCTTATTTTACTGTTCCTCCATGACTGTCCCTATACCAACACAGCCCAATATTGAACCCGGATTATCAAATCAAACACACATTTCCTTAAACCTTTTTGATAATATCCTTAAAACAGCTACTACCCGAGTTGAACTCGAACGTTTATGGGCAATGATTGAACATGATATAACCATCCAGGAACAGTTGGAAGCTAGATAACGTCAACGTAGAAATCTTCCCTAGTTTCCCTTGCCAAAGTTTGACGTTTCTCTCTTATCTACCCTTTACCCACTTTCGGATGCCTAGACACTGTACTTCTAAGACTTAAGTACAGACTTTGGAACAACATCTTTTTGGCGCTGTTGCCAGGGACCGAAGTTACAAAATCTTTTTCCCTAGAAAAATGACATGTGTTTTTCGTTGAAAGTGTTACCCTTTGATAGTGAACAAAGAGTACACACCTTTTTTAAGGTTTCCTAATCTTTCACTTGGGGACTCCACGAATGATAAACTGGCATTCGGTCGAAGGAATACCAGACAAAACCCATATGGTAAGCAGATTACACCCGTTAACGATCCCGAGAAGATTCTAAAGGCGAGAGGCTCGCTTTAGCCAACCGCTGCAGTCTACAAACTTAAACCCCACAACTGAAGACTAAGAGTTCTTCTGAACCCTCAACTTCACTCAGTCCCCTCTTTGATACTAAATATTTAACATCAAACTGCTCTGAAGTTAGGAATGAGATTCATCTACCAGTCCCCTTAGTACACAAAGGAAAGGGCCCTCTTGAAAGTTCATCGGCAGTTGACATACCATCTTTCATTCAGTTAAATTTCCCGACCTCACCTAATTATGAAGAGTGTGTTACACATTCGGTTTCCACACCCATCGATTCTCCTGATTTCGTCTCTTGCAAATATGAGGAACTAAGTCCTCGTGTTCCTTATCATTCATCACCATATTTTCCTCTTCACGAAGAAAATAAAGATTCACTTTTAATTTTCCAAAACCCCCTTTATGACTTTCCACTAATAACGATGGCAGCCGCCGGAGGAGGTGGAGGGTTTATAGGAGGAGGTGGAGGGTTTATCGGAGGAGGAGGGGGAGGAGCTCCTATAGGAGGAGTTGGAGGCCAAGGGCCTGCCCCCCCTCCCAGAGTGTTTGCGAAAGTTGCAGCAAGATATGCTCCCTTAGTATTTCTAGTTCCTCTACACGACCTTCCTGAAAACTATATAAGAAATTTGCCAAAATTCACTGGGGAATGGGATCTGACCGTGGATGAACACATTAATTTCTTTGATCAATTCGCAGATATCCTAGGTATCGAACATGAGGACGTATATTCGATACTTATTGTCCAAACCTTTGAAGGCCAGGTCTGAACTTGGTTTCGGAGCCTACCTGTGGCATCTATCTTGTCTTATGATGCTTTGGAAGATGCTTTCCTCAGACAATGGGGTGAGAGAAAAGACCATCTATATTATTTAACCAAATTTGGGTCTTTAAGAAAAAAGAATTCAGAAACAGTCATGGAATTTATTCAAAGATTCAACAAACTGTATAACAAAATCCCATTTGAGGTTAAACCGTCCCAACTCGTGGCTAAAGTAACTTTCGTCGGGGCTTTCGAACTGGATTTTGCACTCCTTTTGCGAGAAAGAAGGGGAGCCACCCTAAACCGAATGCAGGACGATGCGGTAGAAATCGAATCTAATATGATGGCTTCAGGTAAGCTTAAAGCTAAAGTAGAAATGGGAAACCAAGAAACTAAATGCTTTAGAGAACAAGCAGGTCCGTTAGGGTCTAATAGATCCATAGATGACATGGTAGAAGATATGGCTAGAGTAATTAAAGAACTGTCTAATAAAATATCCAGAATGGAGCTCGAACAGGCCAAAGCTAATTCTTTCCCCAAAAAGGATTTCAAGAGGAACCCCAACCCCCCGAACCAGCAAAGACAAATAAAAAACGAAGATAAAAAAATACAAGCTCCCTTAAAGAGCGAAAATTTTATAGGAGCGAACGATCTCCAAGATTTCAGAGATTCGGATAATGATGTCATGAACTTCAGTGATGACTGCACAGAACCGTATCTAACTAGGGAAGATTATGAGAAATCTCTAAGCATTCAACAACCGTCGGTTAAGGGTGAAGAAAGTGAACTGACCTTTGTGGCTCTCAACAGGAAACTAAAATGATAATGGCTAAGATCCAACCTAAATACAACTTAAGATCTAAGAGTAAGCCCATCTCAATTGCTCAACCCAAGAAAATCTTCCAAAGAGGTCAAACTTATGAGCCTACTCTAGAAGAGACCTTATTACCCAATAGCAAAACGAAAGTAGTAATCACACAAGAGTCCGAAGTGGGAAAAGTTGAGACCCAAGCACAAGGAACCGAAACGGCTAATAAAATTACGCCTTCAACCAGGACCATGAGTAATAAAGTGGTCTAGACGAATAAATCGGAAAGGAAGGATTTGGAAGTCTCAACCAAAGAAACAGACAAGGTGAGCAGAACTTTCAATTTTGAAAACGAGATAAATAAAATTAAGATACCAATCCCTCTGGTAGAATTAGCAAAAAACTTCGTTTATCGGAAGCAGATTACCAAAGTGATGGGTGTCTCAGAGCTAGAAATCCAGTCTAACATTTTAAACCTGGAAGATGACAAACCTAACATCACTTTTGGTCCACATTTTAAATGGGACAAAGATACTATTGCTCCCTTTTATATCACTTTAAATGTATATGATCAATTGCTACATAATTGCATGTTAGACTCTGGAACCTCCCATAACGTCATGCCTAAGATTATTATGGACAAATTGGGTCTCCATATCACCAGACCTTATGGAGATCTTTACTCTTTTGACTCAAGAAGGTTTAAGTGTATGGGAATGATAAAGGACTTAGTAGTTACCCTGGCACAGGTCTCGGTTAAGAGTATCCTGATGGATGTGGTTATTGTAGATATTCCCCCTAAGTATGGCTTACTGTTGTCTAGGTCATGGGGAGCCAAGCTGGGGGGTTATCTTCAATTGGATATGACGTTTGCCACAATTTCTGTGTTTGGTGGGCAATTTACTCGGTTATACAGAGAAACAAGGTTAGCATACATAGTAAGCGACCCTCAAAACCTGAACAATTTCCCTATTTACATTGCGGATCAAGATTTAGGAAATTGTATCTTATCTTTTGATGATGGTTTAGATGGTTGTCCGGAGGAAAATGATATAGAGCAGGAAGAGTCAAGTTATATGATAGAGGATCTATGTAGCACCGGTGTCTGGAAAATGTATTTTGACGGTGCCTCATCTTGTGAAGGGGCTGGTGTAGGAGTTCTTTTAGTGGCTCCCGAAGGAAAGTTCATGGTTCCTTTTTCCTACAGACTGCAGTGGGATATAGATTACACTAATAACGTATGTGAATACGAAGAATTGGTATTAGGATTAGAGGCTGCCAAGAAGCTAAAGATAAATAACTTAGAGGTATACGAAGATGCAGAGTTAATAGTCAAATAGATAAATCAACAGCACCAAGCCAAGCATCCCAGATTAAGATCATACAAAAAATGTGCCTGGGATCTCATGGAAAACGTTTTCTCATCCATAAATGTCCACTTCATCCTGCGCACAGAGAATTTACATGCTGATGCATTGGCTAAAGTAGCTTCAACCTTCTCTCCTCCCACGAATTTCAAATTGAAGTATCACATAGAAATCAGACACAGACCATCTATACCAGACAATATCCAGCACTGGTAGGTCTTTGAGGATGACGAACAAATTAAGAAATTTCTTGAAACCATGGGTGAATTCTCCAAAACTCATGCAGACCAAGAAAATCAAAATGACCCGATATGGATCATGCAAGAAGGGGAGAATCCTAAAGCTTTCCGAGAAAAAATCATGGATCATCGTATGTTGGTCCTTAAAAACAACCAAATTCTGAAAGGATTGATTCCTTTAGAAAGACTTTTTGATCAAAACGACATACCTGTGAAATCCACCTTACAACCCCAACCAGAAGAAGTAGAGGACTATGATATAAGAACCAAAGAAGAATCCAGGATGGTAAAAATATCCAAATTCCTCCCTCCCGAAATAAAAATCAAGTATAAAGACCTACTCAGACAATATAAGGATGTCTTCACCTGGTCTTATGATGAGTTAAAGACATACGACACTTCCGTAATTGATCACAAGATACCTCTAAAACCTGGGGTCAAACATTTTAGGAAAAATCTTAGACAGATCAACCCCATTTTGTTACCTGTGATCGAAAAAGAAGTTAAGAAACTTTTAGACGCAAAAATAATAGTACCTTTGAGATATTCAGACTGCATAGCAAACCTGGTCCCAGTCAAGAAAAAGAGCAGGGAAATCAGACTGTGTGTGGATTTCAGGAATCTGAATAAGTCATCTCTCAAGGACAACTATCCACTGCCCAAAATGGACCATGTGTTAGAAAAGGTAGTTGGAGCCAACCAAATGTCTATGATTGATGGGTTCTCTGGTTATAATCAAATCGCCATGAATGTACAAGATAGAGAAAAAACCGCTTTCACCACACCATGGGGTACGTTCATGTATGATAAAATGCCTTTTGGTTTGATGAATGCAGGGGCCACGTTCCAGCGCGCTATGGACATCGCTTTCATCGGTGAAAGGGATAAGTTCGTAGTCATTTATCTCGACAATTTGACGGTTTTCTCTAAAACCGACGAAGAACACTTGATACATCTTAAACAGACATTCGAAAAATGCCACAGGTTTGGTCTATCTTTAAATCCAAAGAAATCACATTTCGCCATTCGGGAAGGTAATATTTTGGGCCATATCATATCTAGGGATGGAATCAGGATTGATCCTAAGAGGATTGAAGCAATAGATACTATAAATATTCCCAGAAATGTAAAAGAGATTCAATATTTCTTAGGAAGAATAATTTTTTTACGAAGATTTATCCCGAATTTCACTGAGATTGTAAAATTGATCACAGGTATGTTGAAAAAGGACAGCGAAGTAAAATGGATGACCGAGGCCAAAGCATCATTCGCACATATTAAGAAGTTCATAAGCGAGGCACCTGTACTAGTGAGTCCTGACTATCTAAAAGATTTTCTTATTTTCTCATTTGCCTCCGAACACACTATTGTCGCGGTGCTCCTACAAAAGAACGAATAAGGTTTCGAACAACTGATCGCCTTTTTCAGCAAGAGCCTTAGAGACGCAGAACTGAAGTATGATATAATAGAAAAACAAGTGTAGGTCGTGGTAAAAGCATTAAAGGCATTCAGAATGTATGTAATACACTCAAAGATAATTTCGTACGTACCTACCAGTTCTGTGAAAGATATTTTGGTACAACCAGACATCGATGGAAAAAGAGGGCGATGGCTCGCCAAAATCCAAGAAATTGATCTGGAAGTCAAACCGACCAAATTGATAAAAGGGCAAGGCCTGGCCAAACTCTTAGTTGAGTCGAATTTTAGAGCCCTAGGTATCAATTGCATGTAGAAAGGTGATGAAGACATGAACCTGAACGAGCTGAATGAGCAAACAAGTCCAAACAAGATCGAAGAGAAGTTCATATCGTCAAGTTAGTATAGATACATAGTATCATACCTGCTAACTCTAAAATGCCCAAATGAGCTATCACCATCGAAAGCTAGAACTTTAAAACTCCATGCAGTTAAATATTGTATCGCCGAAAGTCATCTATATTGGAAAGATCCACTCGGTATCCTGTTAGTCTGTTTAGTTGAATCAGAAACTCAACGGGTTATAGATGAATTTCATGAGGGAATCTATGGGGGGCATCACGCTTGGAGAGCTACAACTTACAAGATTTTGAGGGCTGGGTACTACTAGCCAAAAAAAAAATCGGACGTCAATGACAAAGTCCGAGCCTACAACCCTTGTCAGCTATTTGCAGGTAAACAGAAGCTCTCGGCACTGCCTTTAGTCCCAGTCAAAGCTGAAGCCCCATTTCAGCAATGGGGTCTAGACTTCATAGGCGAGATTAATCCCCATTCCAGTGCTCAACACAATTGGATCTTAACCGCAACAGATTATTTTACTAAATGGGTGGAATCCATTCCAACCAAAAGGGCAACAGACTCGGTGGTAATCGATTTCTTAGAAGACAATATTTTGTCTAGATTTGGTTGCCCCGGAAAGATAGTTACTGACAATGCCCAAGCCTTTAAATCCATGGCTATGATCAGCTTCTGTCAGAAATATAACATTGTTCTTGGCCATTCCACAGCATATTACCCCTAGGGAAACAAATTGGTCGAGTCATCTAACAAGAGCCTGGTAAATATAATCAAGAAAGTATTGGATGAAAACAAAAGGTCTTGGCATGTGCACTTAAAACACGCATTGTGGGCGAATTGCATAAGCACAAAAAGGTCAATCGACATTTCGCCTTTTCAGATGGTATATGGGACTGATGTTGTGCTACCTATAAACCTAGCATTCCCAGTAATGAAGTTATGGCAAGATCAAAATGAAGAACCCAATCATGTCACTAGGAGGATAAATCAGCTGATTGAAGTTCAACAGCATAGGGTCGAAGTAAATGAAAAGATGCAGAAGTACCAAGACAACATGAAGGCATTATTTGACCGCAAAGAAAAGGATAGATATTTCCTCCTAGGTGATTTAGTATTAAGGTGGGATGCAAGAAGGGAAGAAGCAGCAAAACATGGTAAATTTGACCACCTCTGGTATGGGTCGTTCAAGGTCTCGGCTCTGGAGGGAAAAAATTCCTTCCTACTGGAAAATATAGACGGTGAAATCCTCAACACCCCTGTCAACGGGCGTTATCTGAAGCATTATATGACATAACATTTGCCAAAATAAAATAAAATAAAATAAATAAATTTTGTATACTTATATATATACTTTGTACACACATATATATTTTTCATTTATGCATTGCTTTTTGATTTTCTTTTTCTTTTGTGAACTTTCGACACCTTTCGGATAGCCCCGATAACCTTCGTATTTGCCTCTTACAGGGTTCCAGCTGCACACAAAACAAGTAGGAGAAGTAAACCAAAAGAGGGTGTCAGAAATAAATCGGCTTAAACAGGTGATACCCAAGAAATTTGATATTGTGCAAAGAAATTGAAACTGAAAGGTATAGATGAGATTTCCTAAAGGACATGTTCTAAAAAACTATTTAAAGAAATCCAAGGGAACCTCATTCAAACAACAATATCGGCTGAACTGATAAATAACAAAATTGTTTCTTTGTTTAATCAAAAGTTAAAACAAATTAAATGATTCGCCCAATTTAAAAGCAGTCGGTCAAAGTAAAGTATCCCCGAAAAAGATCTACAAGAGTCAGTTTTGAATTTTTGACCTCTGTATTTTCAGTCCGTAAGTCACCGCCTGTCACCCTTTTCTATCTCCAGGTTTACCTTTTGAAAAGTCAACATCTTTCCGTTTCGCATAAGAAGGGATAAGAGTTTTCATTTCAACCTTGTGAGCTTCAAAGCAGATTGTGGAAAGAAGTCGGGTCTTCAAAACTCCTCGATCCCTTGCTAAACGAAGAGATGCCTAAAGTGATCCTAACTTTCCTAGGTTTTTCAACAACATCGAAGGATTGAGGCTTGCTCAAATAAGAATGCCCTAAGAAAGTTATTTTCCCTTTTTCCCCTGAGAACGAAGGTGTTGTGAAGGTCAAGGGAAGGTTGGTACCGAGTAATCAAAGTAAGTTAACAGACCTATAATGAAAAATATTACACAGATGTCATCCCTAATACAAGCTGATTGCCCCCATCTTTGCGCTCTAAAAAGAAAATTATAAGACAGGTGGTGAAAGGAAATTCAGAAATGATTTCCCCCACCTAGTCCAAGAGACGATGTAAGGAAATTCAGAAATGATTTCCCTCGTCTCAGCATTTAAATGCATAAATATATTCCGAAGTGGTGAAAGGAAATTCAGTAAAAGGGGCCAGATAACTTCACCGGGGTACTGAACAGGCTCGTTGGCAGTGAAGCAATATCTAAGATATATGTAAGGCTGTTATACATGAATATCACTCTACTCTGGTAACCAATTCTTTTTAAAAACATGATCTACATCCCAAGTTCAAACGAGACTCCCTAATTAAAAACATATAATCTTCTTCTTTTGATGCAAGCTGATGGCCACAAGATCTGTTGGGTCTCCTAGAACTGTTTTGATTGTCTTAAGGCAAACCTGAATCTAGTAACGGGAAAGGGAAAGTCGTGAAAGGGACTACATCTAAGCTTAAAAAAGAGTATCTGAGTTTGAAAATCTTTTCAAGGTAAAAAACGAATCCTCTTTCCCCCTTCATTTCCCTGTTCTCAGGAACCTTTTCGCCTGATTGAAGCTATTGACTCCATTTACCCAATATTGGCATGTGGTCTACTATTCTTCCCATCTTACAAGAAAATGGTATCCCTAGTTGGAGCCTATGTTGGAGCCGCCTTTGTTTTTCTAGCCCATCTCAATTTTCATGTCTTATTGCTCGAAATCAAAAGATGGTTTTCGTATTCTCCGTCTGTGGTTTCAAAATCTATGAAGTCCTATCATGCAAGCAGCAATGACTATTGTACTCTCGAGGCGAGTTCTACTTTCCGGAAAAAATCTTTTCCTCCTTTTGTTCTACCTCGGGATTTCGCGTGTTGGATGCTATAGATCATGTAGTTCATAAGTCTCGAGCAATGAAACAACGAAATCGCTTTAAAATTTCACCCAGGGCAGTAACAGGAGTAAAGTTTCCTAAATCATGATTAAACGTCATTGGGTTTTCGCACCTCGGCGTTCACCAAATCCAAAAGTTTATTGTCGTAGCCTCGATAGCCGAGACCACGAAGTCCTTATTTTAGTAACCCGTGTCAAGGTTAAAAGTAAAAGCTAAACCATGGTAAAGTTCTGTCGACAATTCTCCACTCGGCATTTTCTTTTTTAAAATTTACACCGTCTAAGCCCCGACTCGCGAAATCACGATAAGGATATGAACATAATTAATTAATCACTTAATCTGAGTTTATCTTCCCTTTTAATTAAGTCATATTATTGCGATCTCGCGGTTTCGCAGCTTGGCATCCAAACTTCCCGGAAACTTACCTTCGAAGCTCCGAGTCGCGATATGGTGAATATAAATGATTACGTAATCGATTAAGCGCCTAATCACAATTGTGGTTTTATTAACCAAAATCGATCATCGCAAATTCGGGGGTTAGAGGTTCAAAGAATTAAATCTAAATTCCCGATACAACGAGTACCGAAAGAGTAATTAACGTTGGTAAAATTGGATTAATTAAGCTAAATCAATATCTCTCATGTTTTTATGCTTGCACGATTTACGAGGTATTCTTATTTCTTCCATACGCCAACTGACATTTCTAAACGCCAAAATTTATGGCATTAATTATGAAATAAGGCGAATCGACGAATAAAGATTGTGTTTTTATTGCTAAATTTATTTCTAAACATGATTTGACAGACCTGTTCTGAAAAGTACTGAGTTTTCAAATATATATAAGGGTTGTTGTTCATTATAACAAATGAATTTTTATATTACGCAGAGCACGCTTTCTCATTGAGCTAACTTCTGTTTGTATACATATTTTTATCGCAGAAGAGCTAAAGCAGGATCTCCAATCATGGCCCCGTGAAAAGCATCCAAAGCCAGTGTTGAGGTTTCGAGACAAGGTTCGAACAATGTCATTGATACTTCACCTCAAAGTATCGACTCGGTCCCGAATTGGTCGTTCCTTTCTGATGTTTTGCAGGCCGAATTAGTGGATTATTCTGATGATTCCAGCGACAATGAAAAAGACGACATAACCACCAAGTATAAGATCGTCATCCAATCGAGAATGCATAAAGTAGTAGCCAGGCCACGACTACTGCCATATTATGATATGGTCCGATGGGCATTAGACCATGTGGACATACCAACCAGAACCATCATGAATGAGCAGAAGGTCACCATCGGGACTTTCAGGCATGAACATCTGCAAGCCATGTATAAGTTTCCCACAACATCCGAATTTACATATGGCACCGAATTCTTGGACGAGTTCAAACAGAAGGAATGTGTACAGTATGATAAAACCATGTCTAGCTTAATAAAAGATTGGGTTTCACACCCTGCGAAGTTTAGGGCAGACAGTCACGGTATATATTCAATAGCTTCCTTAGAACCGTAGTACAAGTATGTAGCTATGATGACATGCAGATTATACGGGAGAGAGGACACCTCACATTTCTTCACTCCATGGGTGCCTCTAATATTTCGAGTCGTCGAAGGATGTTCCTTCGACTGGGAAAAAATGATGTCCGATAGCTTGACCAGTCGGGTCACAGAGTATCGGGTGAAGAAAGAAAGCGGAAAAATTTCTTCGTTTTTTATGTCTGCATACATTATGGACGCCATTTGATTTCTAACACCTTTTCCATTAATGAGCTGGAGTTGGACTCCAGCAGAAGATGATCCTATCCATGTCTATCATGCAAAATTGTGGGAAAACAAAGCGACAAATTTCATATATGAAATCTTCAACTGGGTGATGGTGCCTCTGCATGTAGTCTATTTTCGGTCACCCGCCACTTAGGATCTCGGACAGTATAATGAAAAATCTGAGCAGCATAGCTAACTGGTATGTAGAAGCCAAATTTTCATATCTCAGAGTTTTTGGGGCTTCTGTTCCCCCGTATGCATTGCCATTGTTCATTCCCGACAAGCTGGCTTGTCATGAGGTTGCTAGACAAACAGTAATCGGTGGTATAAGCAAGGAGCTTAAGTGATACTCAAAGAAGGTATGGCCACCTTTTCCTGTTCATTTAAATTCATATTATTTATTAGATTTCGGGCATGCCAAAGCTGAGGCAGCAGCCCTGGAAGACCTAAATTTGGTCCTCATTGAATACAAGAAGCACGATCCGCAAAGGGTCATGAGTAATCATTTGGCCAGTTGCGGGCTCAAGAGATTTGAGCATGAAAATTCACCCTCGGATGATATTTTTCGAGGCGCAAGATCTTATGCCGATATTTTATCTCGGATCCAAACATTGGCACCTGAAGAGAGGGACAATGTTCTAAAATTCCAAGAACATCGACGCAGTTGTCTTCCCGCAGTGTTAGGGGGTGAGAATCCGAGTACAACAGAGGTGAAACAAAAAGATGCCGAAGGCTCCAAGGATGCAACTCTCGGTCAAGAAAAACACTAGGACCGGGAAGAGAAAACTAAGAGTCTGAAAGAAGAGATAAAGACTTCCGAACCATCGAAGAAGCAGAGTCCGATTACTACTCTGGGACCATTAGAAAAACAAATCGGAGATCCTATCACATTGGTTACTCCCTTGCAATCGACTTAGGGAAATATTGACACAGGGTGGATCTTCAATGAAGAGTTGAAGCCTATAAGGGTGGAAGAGCTCCCTCCAAATGAGTTCTTCTTCGATAAGAAGAGAAAAGCAGTGGTAAAGAGAGAATTCTATCAGGAAGGGGAGTCGACAGCCAAGAAATACAAAGTTATAACTGATGGGAAGGACAAGAGAAATGGAAGCTGGAGCAGCACGGGTCGCCTTCCAAGAGACTCTGATAGCCACAAACAACAGGGATTCAGGAAGTACTCCCAGGTTCACCATTTCGGAGCAGACCAGAGGAAAAATTCTATTAAAAGAATGGGAGCACAGCATCGCGGAAGGCAAGTTGCAAGCCAAAAGGGTAACGAATTCCTTAGAAGAGGCCTTTAGTTCTATAGATGGCAATCTGCTAGGCATTGATAGCGGAGGTAATGCCGAGGCATTGATTCAAATGAATATGGAAAAAATCTCTCTTGATTTAAAGGAAAAAGAGGAAAGAGATTCGGTCGAGATCTCCCAAGTGACTATGGCGGACATAGTCCAAATAAACAAATGTATGATTAAACCAAATGTGTAATTATGCGTTATCGACATCATAGATAGACAGATGGAAGACAGGCTGCCGCAATTAGCTCGAGATTGTTACTCTTTTGAGGCCAACTGTCAAGCATAACCATCAAGGCTGATATCTTGGTTGGTTGAAATATGTGTCACCTGTACCGAGCATGCGCGAGGACAAACTTCTGGCACCAAGTGAAGACAGAGAAGAAGAAATGGAGCGATTTCTCTCCTCCCTATCATAACCGAAATTTTTGTAACGATTGAGATTCCATCTTATTGTAAAACTGTATAAATATACCATAGAAAGAAAGAACCAGGGTTGGACCTTTTTGTGTCGATTGTAACTGAGTTTTTACACTTTGAGAGTTAATACAAAGAAAATATGAAGATTCTCAATTTCGTCACGATTGTGTTATGAGTTTGTTTTCTTGTATCTCATATTTCGTTTCATTTCATATTCTTATATGATGAATGCTTCGCTATAATTTAGTACAACCTCTACTATAGCGAATGAATTTTGGTTTTCTATAATTGTTTACTGTTTTTCCTCTGTACCAACTATCAACAGGTGTAAGACCAGTCAACACTTTCAGAATTCTATATATATTTTATGCTTCATCGGGTTATTTCCTTACATTTTTCTTCCTCTATTTATACGTGAGATTCTCCCTTGATAGGAGCCTTACTTGATAGACAACCAAATGTTTTCCCCCACCTCATACAATTTTATTAAGATATAACTTAGTTACGGAAACGAGCCTTTGATTTGCATCCTGTTTTATTCCTGAAACCGTAAACTCTCTTTTATACGACCGAATTGAGACAACACTTAATTTCCCTCTGAGGTTTTTCTTATTTTACTGTTCCTCCATGACTGTCCCTGTACCAACACAGCCCAATATTGAACCCGGATTATCAAATGAAACACACATTGCCTTAAACCTTTTCTTTAATATCCTTAAAACAACTACTACCCAGGTTGAACTCAAACGTTCATGGGCAGCGATTGAACAAGATATAACCATCCAAGAAGAGTTGGAAGCGAGATAACGCCAACGTAGAAATCTTCCCTAGTTTCCCTTGTTGAAGGTTTCGAGCCTTTGATTTGCATCCCGTTTTATTATTGAAACCGTAAACTCTCTTTTATACGACCGAATTGAGATAGCACTTAATTTCCCTCTGAGGTTTTTCTTATTTTACTGTTCCTCCATCACTGTCCCTGTACCAACACAGCCCAATATTGAACCCGGATTATCAAATAAAACACACATTGCCTTAAACCTTTTCGATAATATCCTTAAAACAACTACTACCCGGGTTGAACTCGAACGTTCATGGGCAACGATTAAACAGGATATAACCATCCAAGAACAGTTGGAAGCTAGATAACGCCAACGTAGAAATCTTCCCTAGTTTCCCTTGTTGAAGGTTGACGTTTCTCTCTTCTCTACCCTTTACCCACTTTCGGATGCCTAGACACTGTACTTCTAAGCCTTAAGTACAGACTCTGGAACAACAGTCACCTTGTGTAAAGACCCTAAAGAGATAGACCACTAAGGTTACCAATCACTACAGTGATGCCTGGGGAAACAGTTGACAATTCGATCCATGTGCAAGGGCAGGGTATCTAGCCCGAAATACACTTGAAAGGCTTCCACTCATCATTGTGGGTATACCTTCAAGCGACCCCCATAATACACGCAATCTCTACACCAAGACCAACAAAGTAGGGTGAGTAACTTTGCTAGTCTCAATGCGACCTCATTATTGACCCTTGTGTTAGAAGGGCTTCCCAAGACAAAATGTAATAAGTGGATTTAACCGCTCCCTAATGCAATATTCTATGTTTTTTTGCAGCTTTGAAAAGTTATCTTTCACACCTATTCCAAAGCCCTACAACTAATATAATGTAGGTTTTCTACCAGAAAATATAAAAATGTCTAATCAATTTTTATAAGCGCTTTATTTTATGGTTGTTGTTACTCAAGAGGAAAATGGCATGGACAAGATGGTGTTTTGACTGACTCGAAAGTTATGCAAAGAGTTGAATATGCAATATTTTCATTTCGATGAAAGCTATGCTACGAGAAGGAGAAAACATTTATCATTCCCAAATGTACAATGTCCCAAAATTTTACTAAACTCATCAATATCAAGATTTTCAATAAATGAGACAAATAGACTGTACACCAATACACGATTTGGTCTTAAGAATTTAAGAACAAAAATCATGCAATTTCGCTACTTCAAATGCAAGGATGCCCCCAATCTAATGCAAACAAAGAAATAAGATTTTTGTTTCAACGAAGCTAAAAGCAATAGCAAATCACTTCAAAACAAAAACAACCCAAACAAAGTTTCTCTTTTAACACAAGTTATCCAGAAAAAGAAGTGTTCTTTCCACTAAACAATTCTAAAGAAAAACAAGGCTTTGTAACTGAAAGACACTCAATGGAAGAGATCAAATCTTTCAAAAGAAAAAAAAAACAAAGATGGCTAAAAGAAGTTTCAAAGATGTCAAGCAGATTGTAAACAGATCATCATCAAACCCAAAAATTCACCCCAAAACCAAATCCAAGGTCTGGGTAAGGAAAAAACCATCAAAAACAATTGTTTTCACAATTTCCGCAGGTTGGAAGACTAGCACAGTGTGCAAATACTTGATAAGTGCATGCCACTAATGGGTAGGGTGCATAGTTTCCGCACTGTCTAAATAGGTAGGGTGTGGAAATCTTAAGTTGCCACACTGTCCCTCAAAGCAGGGTGCGAAAATCAAACAAAAATGGAAAAAATTAAAAAATTAAGAAGGTTTTCTAGTGAAGTCAAATGGTCATAGATTTCACCTGGATTTCCCAGTGACTCAGAAAGAAAAAACCAATAAATCAAAGAAACAAAGCAAGGCAAACTAGGAAAACAATATGTTCCCTAGTGGAGTCGCCAATTTTGTTATCGGATAAATCAACAAATGTGGACATAAACTAATCTCCCTAGATCCACCTGGATCTAGAACAAAACACGACAGGGCATGGTGCTTTCCCTAGGCTCTAATCATCAAATTTACTACCAAACAAAAGACGATAGACATACTTTTAAATGTTGCTTCCTTATGTCTTTGTTGTTTTGCTCCGGTGTTCTTGTGATACTGATCCTACAGTGAGACACAAACCAACCAAACTGAAAGCAGAGAGAGTATATTCAATGACAACCTATGCATATGATCAAGGAATTATGCAATAAAATAAATATAATTCTATGGGAAAGAAGCATGCCACTGTATTATATTAAATAATAGGAAGAGAGATTACAACTGGATGCCTTGATGTCGTAAGGTTCCTCCCAATAGTTCCTTGCTTCCCACACACTTCTGATCCAAGGATTCTGAGACCATGGATCTAATAGCTACTCACAATCTATCCTGACAAAGAAAATCTCAAAGACAATCTAACCAAGCTAACAATCTCAAGCCAAATTCAAATCAAACAAGATCAAGAACTTTCCAACCCAATCAAGCTCCAAAACCAACTAACTTTCTCTATGAGAGCCCCTCTCCTTTTATAAGATGAAGAGGATAAGGTGAGGAGGTTAGGATGATGCCACTAAATCATGAAAGTGAGTAAGATCCAAACCATTCGAAGGCCACCTCACCATAGAAGCTTCTCCTTCTAGAAGCATCGAGAAAATGCTCATTTTTCCCACATACGAAGGTCATTGCGACCTAGCTATAGTGAAGCCTGCAGAAATGTCATGCCCTAGATATAGTGCAGCCTCCAGAAATCATAAATTTCCGCACCCTAGCTATGGTGCAGCCCATGAAAATCCTCCAAAATAGGGTTTTTACAGAGGAAAACACAACTTCTTCTCTCAGGAAAAGTTCTTCTCCCTTCTTTCTTTAAGATTTCAGGCCACTGACCCTTCTGAAGGAAACAGATAGGTTTACATCATTAATGGTCATAAGGGTGACAAAAATAATGTGTAACAACAACCTTGCTCATTTTTTCCACAACTATCATAATGGTGTCATTCTGCTTGGTTGATTTTGGTAACCCTGTGATGAAATCCATGGAGATGGTTTCCCATTTCCATTCTAGAATTGGTAGGGAATGTAACAACTCTGTTGGATGTCGGTGCTATGCCTTATCCCATTGACATTCTAGACATTTAGCTAAGTAATCAGCTATGTCCTTTTTCATTCCGAGCTAATAAAACAATTTCCTAGTGGTTGTGATCATTTTCTGATAACCAGGAAGACCAATTTATGGTTTTTTGTGTAGTTCATCCATTATGAACCTCTTCAAGTCGTCACAATTTAGAATATACAACCTACCTATGTAAGTTAGCAGACCATCATTCAACATTTGATAGACCTCATATTTCAGCCCTGTGGGCTCTTGCTCTAAGTATGATTTCACAGTCTTGAAAAATGCATATGTTTCTTGTGTACTTTTGACTATCTCCTTGACATCTGATTCATAGGTGCTTACAGCTGCCAAGTGAATCACTTGCATACTTCTACTAAGGGCATAAACCACCCTATTTTATTTTCCTTTGATATGTTTGATTTCAAAATCAAACTCACTAAGGAGAGCCATCCACCTAGCTTGTCTAGCATTGAGTTTTGGTTAATCAAACAAATATCTCAACCCACTATGGTCTTTCATAAGCACAAATATTCTAGCTAAAAGGTAATGCCTCCAAATTTTTAAAGAATGTACTATGGAAGCCAATTTCAAATCGTGGGTCACATAATTGATTTCATGCTCATTCAATTTTTTGGATTTGTAGCAAATCACATGTCCTTCTTGCATAGGGACTCTTATGAGTCCTTCCTTGTAGACATCCATACACACAAGGAAGTCCCTGTTTAGGTCTACAATCTTCAGCACATGTGCATTGGTTAGAAGGTATTTCAGATCTTGGAATCTCTTTTCAGATTCTAATGTCCAAATGAATTTAACTCCCTTTTTCTGAAGGGAGGTGATTGGGAAACCAATCTTGGAAAATCCATTTATGAACCTTTTATAGTATCCTGCTAGGCCCATAAAGGATCTGATATCAGACACATCTTTTTTGGTAGGCCAATCCATAATGGATTTTATCTTGTCAGGATCAACTACCACTCCTTCTTCAGAAATAACATGGCCTATGTAATGGACTTTTTTTTGGAAAAAGTCACACTTACTAAACTTAGCATAGAGTTGATGTTCTCTTAGAACTTGAAGCACTAACTTGAGATGTTCTTCATGCTCTTCCATACTCTTAGAATAGATTAGGATATCACTGTTGGAAATATGGCTACAGCAAAGATGACGTAGATAATCAAGGTTGTCATTGATGGAAATCGATTGTTTATGAAGAACAGATGCTGAAACACGCTACAACACAAATGCGAACATGAAGAACAGATGCTGCAACA
>JZKD02S1673625.1:681333-695574 GCA_000966675.3 Picea glauca
TAAAGACTTACTGCCACTAAGATTAATGATTCGAAGTTAAAAATGAGAGAAATGGTTAATAATTTACAATAACTGATTCACCCCCCCCTCTCAGTTATTTCATACCTGTAACAATCATCAATGAAAACCAACACAAATCTATCCAAGAACTTACTAAGTACATTATTAATTAAGCACATAAAAGTGGTTGGTGCATTGGCAAGCCCAAATGGCACCACCACAAATTCATAGTGTCCATAGCTTGTCCTAAAGGTTGTTTTGTGGATGTCTTCATCCTTAATTTGGACTTGATGGTATCTAGACCTCAAGTCAATCTTGGAGAAAATTGTATCACCCCTTAACTGGTCAAACAAATCATCAATCCTTGGCAAGGGATACTTATTCTTAATGGTCATCTTATTGAGTTTTCTATAGTCTATGCACAACCTGAGTGTGCCATCCTTCTTTCTCACAAAAAAAGATGGTGCTCCCCAATGAGACACACTAGGAAGAATGTAACCTTTGTCCAACATCTCCTTTAGCTATAGTTTGAGCTCAACTAGCTCTAGTGTACTCATTCTATAGGGTGCTCTAGACATTGACACCGCTCCTAGTACAAGTTCTATTGAAAATTCAATATTTCTTCTTGGAGGTAGACCCGATACCTCTTCTGGAAACCCATCTTTATACACTCTTAATATGGGATGTTCCTCTAGGCTTGGTTTATTGTCATCAATAGAGTTCAACACTTGTATTTTATACAAAGGACATCCTTTTCTACAATACTTGTTCACTTGAAGGGTTGATATTTGTCTCAGTAAGACAGGCTTTTGAATTCCTTGT
Source organism: Picea glauca (assembly GCA_000966675.3). Taxonomy (NCBI): domain Eukaryota; kingdom Viridiplantae; phylum Streptophyta; class Pinopsida; order Pinales; family Pinaceae; genus Picea; species Picea glauca. Next base: position 682,156 of record JZKD02S1673625.1, read on the forward strand.
AGGGTTATTTTTCTCCCTTCTTCATATTGACACTCCAAAGTTTTATTATAACAATCCAACTTAGTTTTATGGGAAGCCAACCAATCCATGCCAATCAACATGTCATAAGATCCTAAAGGGAGCATGTTTAGGGTTGCTTGGGTGGGTAATCCATTCATAATGATTTGGCATGCCAGTATGACCTATGTTACCTTTCTTTTGGCTCCAGTGGCTAGTTGTACCAACCATTATTTAGCATGTTTTACTTGTTGCAATTTACATTTCTTAGCAGTTTGAGGGGCAACATAACTCATATTAGAACCAGGGTCAATTAAAATGGAAACTAGATGGTTGGAAAATCATACCTTCCATCTCCGCCACTAAAGCTTGGTGGTCAGCTTGTCTATTATCTAGGTATGCATAAATTTGTGGCATGCTCCTAGCCACATCATTAATTGTGGTAGTCTCTTGGAAGTTGTAGACCCTCCTATTGTCCTGTTTCCTATGTGGGCAGTCCCTCAAAAGATGTTCTTCTCCACAACCCCGGAATTTCAAGGGTTCTCTCTTTGTCTTATCATTCTTGCCTAGGGCTAATCCAAAGGGTTTATTACCACTCCGAGATGGAAAATTTTGTTGATATACACTTTTAGTAGGAAGGTTCATCTTAGATATTTTCCCATGATTCTTAAATCTTGAGGATTTAAACCCCTTCTTCTTGAATCCCAAATTACTTTTCTTCTTCCATTCCTTATGAGGTTCTGCCTTATTCTTGAATTTTTCATAGCAGTACCTTGACTTTTGGATAGTGTCTTCTAAAGTCTTTGGTTCATCAAATTCAATTCTGTCCCAGAATGACTGAGACAGTTCACTAATAAATTGTTGCATCTTTATCTTTTCATCCTTTATGTAGGTGTTAGGTTATGAAAAAGGTATAAATATCTTCCTTTTTCCCACATTTCATGATATCATCTTGATTGACTTTTCGATTATTTAGAAGCAAATAGAATAAAAAATGAATAATATACTCTTTAGCGTTATTGTTGAAGTTAGATTACATAGATCCTAAATATGATTGGAATTGTCTGGTTTTATTATAGGATTGGTTAAATATTGTCAAACCCAAGATAACAAAGGAAATCTTGAAGATGCGCAAGCTATTGGAGGTTGAAGACTTTATGGTGCAAGGTAGTTTTGAAGATGACCGAGTTGCTTATGTTGTAATAGTAAAGCAATCCTGAGGATCTCTCGATCCTCAGGATAGCTTATTTTACCCCGATTATTGTAATATATAAGGGGTAAATAGATCTTGAAAAGAGGTAGAAGAATTGCACCCAAGAACTCAGAACTTCAAATTGATATGCATTAGCAGTTTTTGTAAAATGTTGTACTAGCTCTAAAATAAATAGAAGCTTTGAGCGGTTTTACCATTTCTATATACTAAATTTCAAATAGCAGTGCTTCTAAGGACCAAGGGCCCAATCTGAAGGAGCTACTGTTCGACCTGTAATTGTATCAGTTCAATTTTTGTTTTGTGATTCGATTCTCTTTTATAGTAGTTAAATGAATGCATAAGTGTGTTGATGATTTCATGTCAATTGCAAGAGATAGACATTCCCTGAAGCATTAGATGATTGTTGTTCCAATTATTATTACTGAGATTTGATGCGTGACAGTTCCTCATAAATTCATGTTTGTTGTTCCCTTCACTTAGTTTACATTTGTTGTTCCTTTCACTTAGTTTACATTTGTTGTTCCTTTCCGTTAGAATATAGTTGTTGTTCCTTTAAATAGAAATATGATTGTTGTATCTTTTCGACTAGATTACAGTCTCTGTTTCTTTCCATAGATAAAGTAATTTGCCTTTTTCTTTCCAACAATTTGATTCATAATAATAATCATTTCTACAAGTCTTTATCTAGATTCAATTACTGCTCTTAAAATGAATTCAATAGATTAATTAGTTCTTTTCCATTGCACATCTTTAGATTTCAATTCCTAGAATCTTTAATGAATGTTTGAGGAACTTGATTGTTGATAAACTCATATTTGTTTTCACTACACGATTTTAGCCTCTACGAGCTATCTCCATAGACTTTGTCGATATTCTTTGAGATAAAAGACGAATCCTTAGGTTGATAAATTAATGTTAAAATAAGGTTGTTTTTAGACATCTTTAGACCCCAACAGTAGGGCACATACCTCATCAGCTCAAGAAATTTGTTGATATATTCATCTATTGTGAGTTGTCCTAGCTTGAGTTCATAGAACTCCTTGGTATTCCCATCAAAATATTTTTCCGACAGATACTTCTTCTTGAAGTATTTCTCAAATTATTTCCATGACAAGTCCTTCTCATGGATTCCTTTCACATTCCTAAGGTCTTCCCACCAAATGGAGGCATTTCCATTCAAGTTGAAAATGGCTATTTGTGCGTTTAAGTTTTCAGAGTAGTCATGGACTCTAAAGTACTTCTTCAAGCCAAGTAGCCAAACTTTTGCTTCTTCCCCCTTTTTAATTTCTCCATTGAAAGTGAGTGGTTTGGATTTCTTAAACTCTTCAAGGTCATGGCTCTTGGAATGTTTCATCTTCTTTCTTCTCCTCTCGGAATGTGAACTAGTCTCACTACTAGAAAATTCCTTGGAGTTGTCAGTTTCCTCACTAGAGGATTCTTCCGTTGAATGTCTCTTGGATCCATGTTGGGCTTTCTTTGAGTTGCTCCTCCTTGTGTGGCCACTTTCAAGACCATGCTTTTGTATCTCATGTGGACTTTGGGTTTTCTTAGTATGATGTTTGTCCACTTTACTAGTTGTTGGTCCATGTTGCAGCTACCTTTGTATATTTAATAGGATTTGCAATAGGACTGCATTAATTTCAGTTTTTTTTTCATGTTCTTTTATCAACCTTTCATTGTCAGCCTTACAACTATGTAATTCCGCCATGAGGCTTCTTACAGTTTCGGCCAAATCTGGAGGGGTTTCCACCGCCCTCCTCTCATCAGATTCTTCTTCTTTATTGTGGGATATTTACCCCAACTCATGGTGTGTCACCATTCTTTACGTTGTAGTTTTCCTGTTGTCCGCAGACTGTTTGACTGTTGATAAAACATTTTATGTTAGTTAATTATCTACTAGTTTATGAACAACACATACAATTTGTAAGGTGAAATCAAATTCCTTATTTGGAGCACTAGCAACACATAGTTAAAAAATTTAAAACATCAGGAAGTTTCATTCCTCTCTTCAATAGTGGTTTAAATAAGCTTCTTATGAATGGGGTAAGATAGGGTGTTACCGCTTAAAATTTCTCAAATAAAATTTTATGTGACTCGTTCATGAGCCCAAGCAGGACAAGTGTTGTTTCCTGCTATGATACCACTATGTCACACACCCGACTGTAGGCACAACAACTCCTGGATGGATTTACCGTTGGCCACCCCCTAGCTAGATCTTGATGCTCTGAGAGAGACTCTTCCTTACATTCAACAACATCCAAGGATGGATGCCACTCTCCTCCTCCCACAAGAACTTGGAAGATTGGTTTTCTCTCCAGCAAGCAAGGAGGTCTGTGATGAGTGCTTCATCAATCACTCATTTTCTTTGAACCTCGTTTATCAGCTTGGACTGAAAACACTGCCCAACCATTCCTGTACCCAGAACAAATTCATTTTTTTCCAGTTCTCTTCAGAACAAGAGAGCTGCACATACTCTCCTCTACTCAGGAAATGGTCACCAGACCCATTCCCATTGCATCATGTCCCTCTTACCATGAATTTCCCTTCTTTTCTTCCCTTCCTTAGCAAGATTTAGTGGGTCCAAATCCCCATTTCATGGTCAAGTCAAAAAGTTTTTAGATGGGTACTATGCCAGATTTCGTGACTCTTGAGGAGGACTTCCCAACTACTAGCCTAACTGGTAATATATTTTTCTGAGTCTGAATAATTTAAATCTAGTAAAGTACTGGTTTGGTGGGGGTCATCTCAACCATTGTTGGTTCCCCTCACCATCTCTCTCATGCATCATGATCTACCTTGGAAAACCCCTTAAACAGTTATGGAACACTTTCCATTTTTATTTAGTAACAAAAATACATACATTACCTTTTATAACAAAAAGGTTCATCAATTCCAACATCCACACATATTCAATCTTCCCATAGTATTTTAGCAAGTTATAGTTATATTTACAAGTTGGGGGAAACAGGGGTATTACATTGTCATCCTTGTTAGCAACATTACTTGTCTTTGGCATAGGGATACCCGGGTCTGCAGGTTGCACGAGGAGCGCCCAAGCACAACACACAGAAGAAGTCCTTTTCGGACTTAAAATCAAGCGAGCGGGCATTTCATTCTTCAGCGGAAAGGATTCAGCGACAGAACAGAACAACGATTGATGGGTAATTGCAGATTAACCGAGTCACAAGTATAGCGCTAAAAGTTTTAAGGAAGTCAACGGTCGGAATCCTTTGGGAAGCACTCGCGAAGTTACGAGGGTTGTTGATCGCAAGCAGTTCAAGTGCAGTGTTACTTCTCGAGCTCGGGGTTCGTGAGTTCGAAGGGCGGACCATATCCTTTTGGTTGCGCGAGATTCCGAGTTACGAAAAGTGTCTGGAGGAGGTCAACCGTCGCTGACCATCGCGTCTTGGGCCTTCGCGAAGGGAGAGTGCCAAGGTCTGATACTCCAACTCGCGAGGTCATGAGTAGCGAGAGGCGCTAGTACTTGGGCCCTGGCCAACAGTTACATATGGAGAGCACTGACTAGAAAGGGAGCCCTGCCCGTATCGCCATCTCGGGAAGTGGGAGTTGAAGAAGAGGAACCAAGGGTCTCCGAATCGCGAAATGCGAAATGAAAAGCACTTTTAATGACGGGCCCACAGTATCGCTGAAAGTGTTCTGGGCCGTCCGATCAAAAGAGGGGTATGTGATGCGTGATTAAGTTCTCTCGCCCCTTCACGCATCGCAACTTCAAAGAGCAAGGATCAACCTCCTCCCAGCCTCGAAGCACGAAGCGTCGAAAGCGCCCAAGGGTGGGGCCACAATATCGAGGAGCAGTCTCAGCCGTCCATCTAAATGGGACACCTGGTGCGTGATTAGGCTCCCCACCTTCTCGCCCATCGCGATTTCAAGAAGCATGGACCAGCCCCTTCATACCCACTAACGCCGAAAACACCTTTGGGAGTAAGCACAGGGTCATAGCCCGTGGTCATGTGGGAGAAAAAGAAAGCTATGCAAGAGGGGCCAAAGGTGCTGAGTCCAGTCACCGAAAGGATCGTCTCGATCTCCAGGTACCATCTGATATGATCTCGCTCCCGGCCTTCGCTTGGAGTAAATAAAGGCGAGAAGGGGTGGGTGAAACCTCTCCTCATGCATTAAGTGTAAGGTATGGAAGGTCTGTCAAGTGGTCTGCTCGAGAGGGTCCTGTGTACCCAGTTTCTCAAAGAAGCCATGTCGAGCCCTCGACTAGCCAGAGGAGGTCTTCACATGCTAAATCAACATTTATTGGCTCAGCTACTCCCCCTGCAGGAGCCATGCGCAGTTAAGGTGGCGTCTGACAGAGAAAGCCCGTCCGAATTTGGCTGAAGGGATATCGAGCCTTGGATGACCAAGGACACCGCTGTTAGGCGATTTTCGTGAGTATATAGACTCAGTATTTGTATTTTGTAAGCTATCGATGGTAGAGCACAACTCCCGATTGTAAAGTTTTAGCAGACATTCTAGCTTTCTGGTCATGCATCTGTATATGAGATTTCTTATTTTATAACAGACAGTCTTCTTTCTCCATCTAAGTTTTCATCCTATACTAAGAGAGTTCGTGATCGACTGATTCACACGAATTATGGCAGTTCTGTTGTGATAAAGGATTTATTATGGCATTATTGTTTTCTTTGGTTTTATGCGTTTGAACGTAGGAAGATCTTGTGTTTAGATGTCTTCTTCCACAGTCTGTTAGGAACCTGATGTTTATGACAGACCTTTGCATCTCTCTGATACAAGTCTTCCCCCTACTCACCCTTACTACGACTCACTGTCTGAAGTTGCCTAAGACCTCACTTGCCCATGCATGTCTGGCCTAGTTTTGGAGTTAAGACCACATCGTTTGAGTTAATCTCCATCTGATCACCCCATTGAACAAAACGTGACAATAAACTGATGGGTGTTGGGCTTTGCTCCTACTGCAATCCAGGGGTGACTTCTGATGCTAACAATCCTCAACAAAATCTAGTTCAATGTCATCCATTCCAATGGGTACTGGAATCCCCCGCATTTGAATTAAAGATTGACGGGCTTAAGGTTACGAGCCCTCCACCTGGAATGCACTAATCGATACCCTGCCTTCACTAGCTACAGGGAGCTTCGAGAAAGGCGCTAAGCATAAAGGACAAATGAGAGAGGGCATAAAATCCCATGGATCATAACTACTTGTACTATACCAGGGATATATCTAGAAAATCGCCAATAAAAGCCATGGGAGATGAAAATACCTATGCCTAAATCCTTCATGGAAACTAAAAACAATGAGGATTGTAATGCATGTGATTGCCGACCATTTCCATGGGCGTAGCCCCCTTCTGAAGAATCCCAAGAGAAACTAAGGATGCAAACACCCAATTCATGCTTACCAACAAGGATTTCCGCATACCAACATCATTCCCTCTAGAAAATTAACTCCCTAGCACCAAAAGCTGACAATACCCTTGCCATTACCCCCACTACCTGCAACAGTTTCAAGACTGAAGCCAAACTAGGGTTTCATATATATATATATATATATATATATATATATATATATATATAAAGTTGACAAGTGACATTTAAAAAAACATTTTAACATCCACCTTAAGTAAAATAAGTTTATATCAACATTCACCTTTAAATAAAATAGTTTTATATCAACTTTATATAGAGAGAGTAATTGAAAGTAAAAAAAAATAGTATTTTGCACATAGGTGTTTTTACTTCTCCATATAAGGGAGATGTGTAATTCCTTCAATGCTTAATATAGAGTTAACACATGTCATTTAAAAAAGTATTATTAGTAACAAGTAAATATTAATTGAAAGTAAGAAAATTATTATGGTTAAAATATTTGAATGGTGGGTTGAGTATGAGGGACATGTGCAATTCCTTCCTTGCTCAACATGGAGTTGACACTTCTTAACTCAGGGTTTATCATCTTAAATCCTTTGAGATGCAAACATTTATTTCAAGTTTTCTACTCTAAAATAAATTAAGTATAGAAAAATTAAAATGATAAATCCAAAGTTAAGATGAATCTAGCTGGTATAATTAAACAAATACCTCCCATATACTCATAACAACTACAAAATTGCAATTATAAAGTATCTGCTTTACTAAAAACAAGAAAAAACTTACATGTATTCCCAATCTTAATAACTAATCATCATACTCTGTCATAACCCTTACTTAAAAATTAACAACACATGGACTTACTAACCAACCAACCAACACTCTCCGTATGTCCTTGAAACTTCCCTATTGCATTTCCAACTCCGATGCATTTATTTGATTAATTTGTATGTTCTACCTTTGTGAATGAATCAAACTTGAAAAAACTTCAAATCCTCTAAACATTGCTTAATTTGTATGTTCTACCTTTATGAATCCAACTTTGTATTAAAAAGCCTTCAAATCCTCTGAAGATCAATTCTTTCAGAAATAAGTGTCCCACTCTGAAATTTCTCCATTGTTTAGCGCTTACAAGTCCTAATCTTAGTAGCCAACCAAAAAGTCGGTCGGCAGCATTCACCTGTACCGACCATTACCTTTTAAAATTGTTTTTAAAGTCTCTCCATCCATTACAGCCATTCAACAAAACCTCCCTACCAACCCCCACTCAGTACAACGATTGCAAAATAACACTCTAAAGTCAAATTCTGCCCGCACCTTTTCCATTCAAAGCTCTTCACTGTCTCAAACCACAGAGGCCCTTTTAGATTCTTTAAATGAAGAACAGGATATAATTGAGTATTGAGTTAGCTTTGGATTTGATTGTCAGCGAGAATTTCTCTGTGCTCTCCAGAATGGCAGACAATGGATCCCAAAAGAGCAGAGTTCTCATTGTGGGAGGCACAGGGTACATAGGCAAAAGGTTTGTGAGGGCAAGCTTGGCTCTTGGTCATCCCACTTACGTTCTCTACCGTCCTGCAGCAACTCAGAATATTGACAAAGTGGAGCTCCTCCTTTCCTTCAAACAATCCGGTGCCCACCTTCTGCAAGTATGTATTGTTATTTTTCTTTTTCGGCGCCTGAACACATAAATTACATCTATACATATATGCATCAAAATATAAGATTTTCTTTTGGGTGCTTGAAGACATAAATTACATACATACATCCAAGAGAATATTCATTACTCACTAATTGCGTTTAGGGTTCACTGGATGATCATGAGAGTCTGGTGACTGCTGTGAAGCAAGTGGATGTCGTGATATCATCTCTGGCAGGAACTATTGTCCGCAATGAGATAATTCAACAGCTGAAACTAGTGGATGCTATTAAAGAAGCTGGCAATATCAAGGTGCTCTTCTGTTTTCAGGATTTTTTCCCTTCTGTTTTAGATTTTCAGATATACAAGTAACTGAAATTCTTCATACCCTATTTTTTATAGTGTTTCATGTTTTAATATCCACCCAGACCATTAAGGCCAATGGGCAGATTAATAAATTTGTGTGTTTAAACATTTGTGTTGAACTCCCACAATTTAGAATTTCTGTGACTCAGTTTTGAAATTTTTAGATTTCAATGACTACTTGAGCAGCACTTTTCGGATTGAGCTTTGATTCTCACTATGACTCAGTACTAATAGGAGACAAGAACATCAAAATTAGATCACAAAATCTGCGAAATCTGATAAAAGAGAAGCCCCTCAATTACAATGTAAATGCTATATAATCATGTGAACAGCATATGATTTTTGTGCTTCAAGTGTATCTTCTTGTAACAGAGCATTCAAAACTAGGAGCTGATAATCTTCTACTTTATTTCGGTAGCATAATTTGACTGTTCAGTCCTTCCCAAGTGTTTTCAGAGCAGTTTGATTTTAAGCTGGCAAAGCTTGGGTATCAAAGGTAGCTCCATGCTTATTAGACACCCATGTTCTCACTGTGGCTTGTGAGGTTCACACTGGCTGCTTACAAGCTTTTAATCATTGTGGTTCATCTGATCGCAAATTATCTGATATCAGTCTGTATCTCTATCTATTATAATGTAGATCGAATGAGTTGCTTCATCTCCTGGATAGAAATGCTGTTATTTATATTACTTCACAAGATAGTGTATATCCTAAAACAATGGGCCTACTTTATCTGAAACAATCTGATGAAAACTTCCATTGTAAGCGCTGCCTGATTAGGACTTGGGTAGACTCTGCTATGTCATAAATTTCTAGACTGTTAAGTTGAAGAAACATAAGTTATCTGCCCCTCTTCTGCAGCTTGTGGCCTTGGTAGCTAGATCTTTCTTACTTTACTGATGTTCAGTCAGAGGAGATTGAGCCAACTGATCCTGATTTTACTAGTCTTTTTATACCATTATTTCTCTAAAGGCTGTTTTGTACAGACTAGTATGTATGATAGATTGAAGTAGACTAACCACATACAAGATGTCTAGATCCTGAAAGTAGATCTGGAGGTAGTTTGAGAACAAGGAAAAACTCTGGTTTTAGTGAAGTTTAACTTCGGAATAAACACTGGTGGAATGGTCTAGCCAGAATCATGTTACGTGATGATTCATGCATGTTTGTACATACGATGTGGTGGACATTGCATTTTGTTGTGCCATCCAGTTAACTTGTATTTAGTTCACTTCATATACTTTTTTCTTTTTTTATGTTTGACTGATGGCTGAACCAAATCCATGTATTTTTTTCTTAAGATCCTAACAAGAACTCTTAACTGGCTGTATGAATGAGATAATTTTACACAGAAAGGTACACACATACAAGCTCATACACTTACAATATTCTTCCTTTTGTGTGCAGCGGTTTTTCCCTTCAGAGTTTGGGGTGGATCCAGACAGACATGCAGATGCCATGGAGCCAATAAATCAAGTTTTTGTTGACAAGAGCAAGGTGAGGCGAGTAATAGAGGAAGCCAGTATTCCATACACTTACATCTCAGCAAACTGCTCTGCTAGAATTTTTTTGGGGGGACTTGGACAGTTTGGCCAAGGTTACATTCCTTCTCGAGAAAAAATAGCTTTGTATGGAGATGGCAATGCTAAAGGTGAGTTTACTTTTCCTTTCTTTTTTAAATTTGTTGTATATTACTTCTGAAATTTAATTACGTTGTGGCCTGTGTGGGCCTCTCATCAATCCCCTATTAAGCATGGAGTTACATTTCATCCCAATGCTTTGCCACCTTAAAATCAAAATTAATTACATTATACGTCTGGTACAAATGTAGAACTAATTCCCAGTACCCCTCTAACTATACATTGTGTATGAGGGAATGAGTGCTCTATTCATCGAGTTAACACTAGACTTAGTTCTTAAAGTTTTATGTGACTTGGCTGAAGTGATGTGTGTGTGAAGCTAAATTGTATTGTGGACTGATATAATAATCTTGGAAAATTTTAAATTGCAGTAATATGGGTAGATGAAGATGACATTGCAACTTATACCTTGAAAACAATAGATGATCCCCGGGCCCTGAACAGAACAATATACATCCGCCCACCAGCCAATATCCTCTCACAGAAGGAGGTTGTGGAGATCTGGGAAAGGCTTATAGGCTACCCTTTGGTGAAGAAGAGAATTTCATCTGAGAAATGGCTCAAGTCTATGGAAGGTCTGCATCTTTTTAAGCAACACACAAAAAGAGGCATATTGATGGGTTTATTGATTTATGTGAAGAGATGAGATTAGATTATCATGTAGCATTTTTGTATTTTGAATTTGAAATTCTTGGTTGCAGGTGAGCCTCTTGGACTACAGATTGCAATTGCCCATGCCCACCAAATATTCTATGAAGGTTGTACTGCAAATTTTGAGATTGGGCCTGAAGAGGGAGAAGCCTCAGAGCTTTATCCAGATGTTAAATACACAACTGTGGAATCCTTCTTGAAGCGTTATGTCTAAACTTTCATTAGTTGGATCTTGGAAGTTGAGATCATAATAACGCTCTCTTTTCTGAAGTGTAGCTTTTCTTAATCACTTAGCACTTAAAGAGTCAGTGTAACTACTGAGTTAAGATTTGGCTACTATGTCCACTCTTGCTGGAGAAAATTGAAAAAAAATATGGCCTCTAAGAATTTAGCACCTAATTCTAATGGTAGGAAGCCTAATTTTGGCTATTATGTCTCTGCAAGAGAGAACTAATGAGCGTTTAACAACAGGAGGCATAAAACTATGACTTTCTCCAATGTTACTCTTCTGATTTTCGTAAAATTTACTTGTCACCTGCAACAACTTAGAGATAAATTTTCCTTGATCCTTTCCTTTTTTTGTATGGTTTTCTAGTTGATATGCCTATATTATACACCACACAGATAATGTGGGGTTGTCCTTCTGTAACGAGGAATGAACTTTGTGTACCCACAAGGCCTTACAAAACTGCACAACTCAAGTTACACAAGCTATCGGGACCTAAAAGTCTCACTTGGGAGGGGCTCTATGACAAGGTCTACAAGGCACATGTTCCATCTTAGGATGCACATGATATGCTTTAAACATATAATGGTTTTCATATAGTAGGCATTATGAGGTGTAAATTACTCGATATGGGATAGTTACTTTGCATTAATCCAACAAGAAACAAATTTGCCTTTAAGAAAGCAAAAGGAATGTATGTTGTAGGTTATTGTGCCGAGAGGTGCATATCTATGGATGCTATTTATACTGATAATGAGAACCTAAAAGCTTCTTCAGTGTGAGACGTCCAAGTCTTTTCTTATATGGTATAACTATATACATCCTTCCATTTTAGAGTGTGCTTCCAAATAAAAGTGCAAAGCACATAGTTAAAGTCTTATATGTATTTTATGTATAATAAAATGCACTACTGAAAATTAAGACAGAAACCAAAGTTGACTCAAAACATAGGCCATGGCTCATGAATTAAGACTTTTGAAGCATGTTATATTGAATTCTATTTGGTCTTGATGGAGCAAGTGAATTTCTAGATATTTTTAATGGTTTTACCATATATTAATATCAAAGTGCATGATATTATTGACATTAACAAGAGGAAAATGTAACATATATGGATGATTCAGTTCTTGAAAAAACCACCCACAGTCTAAGATTACATCACTGTGATGCAAACGAAGAAAAAACATGTATTGGTTTTAGATTTAGCTCGTTAACTTGAGATATTAAGGACCCTAAGCTAAATGAAGTGAAATTTTGTCTTTATTTTGGAACTTCTATACTTAAAAGTAAGACTTGATTAACAAATCACAACATCAAAGAAGAAAACCCCTTAAACCTCAGATAAGAGATACTCAAGTATTGTAATTAAATACAGACCCTCATAAAAGTAAGACTTGATTAACAAATCACAACATGAAAGAAGAAAACCCCTTAAGCCTCAAATAAGGTATTGTAATTAAATACCAACCCTCATAAAAATAAGACTTATTAACAAATCACAACATGAAAGAACAAAACCCCTTACACCTCAGATAAGAGATACTCAAGTATTGTAATTAAATACCAAAAACCCCTTAAATCTCATATAAGAGATACTCAAGTATTGTAATTAAATACCAACCCGCACATTTTGTTGATTTATCCAACAAGGCTTTTTGTAGGGTTCCTATAGTTACTTCTTGTTTCCAAAGATGAATCTTCAAAGCTTCTAATTTCTCCTCAGATTTTGCAGGTTTGTCATCTACCATATGCTAGCGGGAAAATCCCCCTATAAATATACTAGGGTTTAAAGTATAGACAGAGAAAATGACTCCCTAACAGTCAATCTAGTTTTTACACTACCCCAAACATACCAAAATAGATGAACAGAAAGCAGTGGATTAGAAGATCAGTAACCATACCTTTTATCCAACATTTGGTGATGATCTCCTCAAGCTTTGTAGCTCCCAAGGCTGCAAGTCTCCTCCCAAAGATGACCTGCATCCAAGATTAGGAAAACAAGGCTATACAGATGCTATTTCTATTCATAAATTAGGGTTAGATATCAATTGTTATGTATAAATCAAAGAAAATACATAAAACATCATCATTTGGGACAGGGAAAAGAGATTCTTTTATTCATTAATCAAAGATTTAAGCTTACAATCCTTGCAGGTCGACGCTTCACGAACCTAGTCTAGGATCCTCTTAACAATGCTCCAAGTGCACCTTCAATAAGCATCTTCTCACAGTCTACTAATCACCTCAAGGGAAGGGAATGGATTGAATGGAAGAAAAGGGGTTGGAGAGGGAATGCTGAGGCAATAACTCACAAAAGGTTGCAAATGCTTGGGCA
>JZKD02S1673625.1:697564-738007 GCA_000966675.3 Picea glauca
TAGCACTATATAAAGGGGTTCAAGCAATGTAATGAGATATGAAGAGAAATATTGTATTGTGGAGCAGTAGCTCAATAGGAGGATGCCCCCTCGAAGAGGCAAGTGAACAGGAGAGAATCCCTTCCATAATAGGATCCATTGTATGGTGTTGTCCTACCTCAAGGGTTTGATACAATAAAGTGGTGCTTTTCTATATTGTTCTTATATATCTGTTGTGGTTCTTTTGTATTCAGTATTTGGATTTTAACAGAAAAAAACACGAAATATGATCAGACTCAGGCAACGTGACATTGACATAATTTTTTGATGCAGGAGGCAACGCAAACTCTCCATATGTTTGGAAGAGTAACCAAATGGAGGAGGACACGGTTCTATGTAGTGAGAACAAATTCCTAAGGTCATACTAGATCCCAATTCTTGACGAACAAACGAAAGGATGTTCTTTGTCCAAGGGAAATTATCTTTGTTGCCGAAAAAAGAATGAATATTTCCCATCCCCTCTTTTTGGAATATTTGAGTTTTTTTGTCTTTTTCAATTTTTAAAGATCTTGAAAAAGAATAAAATAATGCTATGTTACAAAGGAGGAACGAGTGTCGCGAAAAACAAACTGGTTCCAAGCACGTGGAACATACTAATGCCCAGGGCAAGGAGACATGTGCAGGATAAGGACACTCGGGGAAAATTCCTCCATGGGTCAAGGTGTCAGGTCACAGAGGCAAGAAGTGTTGCAAGGATTGCGTATAAGGGATGCTTCAATGGTTCATTTGAGAGCAACATGGAGCTGACATTAGGCCAAAGACGCAAAGATAAGATCCACAATGTGAATAAGCATGACACAGGGAGACCCCTTCTATGTAAATTTTTATGAGCCCAGAGAAGGTAATCTCGATAGTTTTTTCACATTTAGAGAGTCTGAAAAAATGCAAAAGAAGACTCCAGGGAGTACCTTTTTCGGAGTTAGTCTAATCGGTTCGAAAAAGGGTTAAACTTGCACCGAAAAGACGTCTTTTCAAAACCATTTTAACGAGTGTGACAAATACAAGATCACTCAACTATCTTTTCAATTTTAAGGAGTCTGAAAAAAGATGAACTATGGACTCAGCCTTTTTCTAAGTTTAGTCTCCTTAGCCCGAAAAAGTATAAAATTAGTTGAGGATAACTCTCCCGGTGAGACGAATCTCTTGAGGCATACATTTTTCCGCTATAATCTACTGGTTGGAAAAAGAGTTAAACTCAGGCCAATAGATGTTCTTCTGGACCAATTTAACGGGTGTGAAGGAACAAGGTCACTCGACGATCTTTTCAATTTTAGGGAGTCTGAAAAGAGCTTAACTATGGACTCCGGGGGTTTTTTTTTTCGTAAGTAATCTCCAAGGCCCAAAAAAGGTGATAAACCAAAACTAAGGAGAATGTTCATTTTTCGAAGATTTAGTCCCTCAGGCCCCAAAAAGGGTTAAAATTACGCCTGAGAATACTCTTCTAGAAAACCGAAGCTCCTAGAGCATACCTTTATTCCTAAAATTAGCCATCCGGACCGAAAAAGGGGTAAACTACCGTCGGATAGATGTGTCTTCAAATTTTAGTTTGGCGAGCGTGAAGGGCAACAAGATCGCTCGACAATCTTTTCATTTTTTTAAGAGTCTGATAAAGAAGACTCCAGGGGGCTACTTTTCTCAAGTAATCCAGACGAGATCGAAAATAATAAATACAATCTCGTTGGATGTTTCTTTCGAATTTTAAAGTGAGCTTGAAAGACAACAAACCGTACCCATTGGGGAGTCCCGAGGGTAAGGCCAATAATGATGATTAGCAAAAAAAATGAGGCTTCGATATGTAATCACGACGGGAATAATCGAGGACTCCCAATCCTATAGTCAAAACTGACAACATGGATACCAAAAATGCAACAAATGATCTACCTAGGGAATCCATGTAGAGGTAGGCTCTACGACCTAATTACGACACTTCTAAAGAAACATAGAAGGTTATGTGTCGCGCTTCAGTGGGGTCGATCCTATGGAAAAACAGAAAAGACAATGAGATGCAAAAAGTGGAAATGAAATCCTAACTTATATGCAAAAGTTGAAAAAATGACTTTTACCAAAGGACATAAAAAATGTAACCAATCCCAAAAATAATTACCAAATCGGAAGGAGAAAAGTACCAGAACAACCAATAGATAACTTAGATGTGAATTCGAGTAAGAACCAAGCCATGAAAAATGACAAAGGGGACCAAAAAGGGGCAAAAGGGGCCAAAAAAGTCTATAGATAGAGGTGGACAACTCATTTTTACCATTGCAAATTGGAAATTAACCAAAAGGTAAAAAAAAACCCTTGTTAAAAGAGTGGATTCTAGGAGCTACAGTGGATGAAAAAACCTTCTATTTGGACCAAGTAAGTACAAATTACCTATGCTTTCATTTCAATTCCTCCTTTTTAGTTTAATTTTGAGTTTGGGAGGGGCATGCTCATGTAAAAGGGGTGGCCCTGCATGTACGCGGGTTTTTCAAGGCCATCCCGCGTATGTACTCGGGCAGGATAATAATCATCCCGTATACATACACGAATGTGTAGTAAAAATCCCACGTACATACACGACTGTGTAGTAAACATCCCACATACACCCTCTTTTGCATTGAAAAAAAGAAGAAGAAAGCATTAACTCCTCTCCACTTTTGTCATGTGACAGGATGTATGTTCACTAGAGGGAGATAGAGCATGAGGAGCTCGACGTCTTGGTCGAGGACCCTGTGGCCATTGCTACACTGAAACAGTGTGGATTATGGAAGTTCTTCCAGTGTCCATTTATGAGGGAACAATTGAGGATACTCAATTGTCTTGTGGAGTATTGGCATCCCGATGCAGAGGCATTTACACTAGAGTGTCAATCACTGACCCCTACCACAAAGGATATATACTTTTTGATTGGCCTCTCGAGAAGAGGGGAACCAGTCAACTTGAGGAATTTTCCTCCAGGGCCGTTCAACATTGAGGATTACATCAGTATGTGCTGTGGGGATGGCATTGAGAAAGTAGGTTCTCAAGTGTCGATCCATAAGATCACCAACCTCTCCTTATGAGTGGTCCTACTTTTGATCGATCAGATTCTAGATCCGCGACACTGCATCAGGCCTCACATGCACATATGCATTGTGCCATTCAGTGTGTTAGCATTGAGAGTCACCTTCAAACTGCAAGAGGATAAGCCCAATACCCATCAAAAAAGGTAAATGGATTAAAATGATTTGAGTAGGTGGATTAGTGAGACTACAGGGAGAGGAAAAAGTAACAGAAGTAACTGCAGACCAGTTTAGGACCATTGGGCTATGGAGTCATAAGTATCATGAATGATGAAGGAATTTAAAATACCTATTAAACAAAAGGAAATATGTGGTGATGAGGAGAAGAAAAAGAGAATGTGTTTGAGTGATAAATGATGAAACATGGGCAAGATGATAGAAGATCCTCCACCACCTCAGGAATCCATGAATCACATATGCTACATTCAGTCAAGAAGGAAAACATGAAGGGTCTGAGTGATGAACGATGAACATGGGAAAGATAACAACAGATCCTCCATCGTCTCAGGAATCCATAGAATCACATATACTACATTCAGACAAGAAGGAAAACAGGAAGGGTCTGAGTGATGAACCATGGAAGATGGGCAAGATGATAGCAAATCCTCTACCGCCTCAGGAATCCATAGATTACAGAGATTACATCCAGACAATATATATATATATATATATATAGATATATATATATATATATATATATATATATATATATATATATATATATATATATATATATAATGAACCATGAAAGATGGGCATGATGACAACAAATCCTCCACTGCCTCGGGAATCCATAAATCAGAGAGATTACATCCAAACATGAAGAAACAAAACAATGTGTAAACTAAGAAGATGGTCTGATAAAAACAATTCAAAGGAATCTTCAATAACATAAGATTTACAATCCAAGCCCTCAACCATACAAACTGAAAAATACAGAGCCCTGCTCCTAAACCTCTCTAGGGTCCCCAGCCTATGAAAACACCCCCCTCTTACAAAATATAAATTGATCTATTTATATCAGATCATTCCACAACTACCAGGAGTGTGACTTGGCCATCTCATTGAAATATTTTTTCTGCGCATCCTTCTGTCAGACTATGCACGTTTTCTCTTGTCAGGCACAAGCTCAGATCAGTATGGGCCTGCAAGAAAAAAACGCCCATTGTGGTACCTCAGGCTGACAACTCTGTCACCTTGGCCATAGCTTCCATGCCTCCCATTTATGGATTGAGTTGAGGTTTCAGCTACCAGTTCTTTTCCATTAACTGAATCCTTTAACTGAATCCTCCTCGGGATTCGAAAGAAAAATTCAATCCTCGTTCATTGGTTGAACCCTCCTCAGGATCAAGATGTGATTTTATTATTAAGGGGCGACCATGTGCTGTTGTTTTATACAGTGCTGTAAGAGCACGTGATTTCAGGGCTGTCGAAAGTGGTTTGGACCCACACCGCTTTCGAGCCCAAAATGCACTGCTTCTCTCCATGTAGCCACGCTGCAAAACTGCGGTTTGGATTTCGGCCCGCCCTTCAGATTTTAACACCCGCACAGTTTGTGGAGGCAAAATGACTCGGGGTCATCGATCCGATCACGATTTGTGATCTGGGTGTGCCGACTATTTTAGCTCCCTCGCCAAAGTTTTATCCACCTTCTAACTGTAGAATCCTTCCAATTTCATTTAGGGATGGCGCTAAATCGAAATGCACAGGGGATCTTTGTTGCTACAAACTGCACTTTCCTGCTTTCCTGCACCTATGGTTTTCGATTATGACCCTAGGCAATTTTATGTGATAACATTTGGCTCCACAGGGGATGGCATGCTCCCTACGAGCTGCCAAGAATGCACAGTTCCAGTGCCTTGGGCTTTGGGTTGTGGAATAGAGCTCAAATACATTTTGTTGAAGGAAACAGGATGACATGTACACTACTCTACTTACAAAAAAAGAAAACAAACACACATGCTCAAGAAGGAGCTTATTTATGTACAATCCTAGACTAACTGACTTTTTACAATGTGGTAGGTGAAAGAAAACTTCCACCATAGCCATTCAAGTAACTTCCTAACTGAAAAATTATTTACTCTGTCATTGATCAACAAGGGATAATGAAACTATGACAAGAAATTAATTACATTCTTAAGATTTCCTCCTAATGATGAAGGTAAGATAAGGCTTAGAGTCTCCAATACATTGAGGAAATGCAACTCCATGTATTCCCCTATAGGGTGATAAAATAGGTGATAAAACCAACTGGGTTGATAATAGAAAGCCTGCTCTTCTTTACATCTGCTCACATCTGGTTGAATGTATGTGGAAATCATAGGTGCATGAAAGGTTGATGCAGGTTGCTGATCCACTTCTCCTTCGTCTGCTCTGATAACATCTGCTAGCTAATGGTAAGAAATCTCCTCATGTATATCAATGGGTGGCTCTTTCTCTTTATCATGCTACTCTTGGTAAAATATTTGACTTTCATTAGAAGGATGGATGCTAATGCCTTTTTCTTCAAAAAACACCTCAACATCTTCATCACTGTCTCCATAATGGTCAAATAAAGGAGGAGCCTTGAATGTACTATCGGGAGGTATCTTCTGCCCAACATGAGAAAACTGCTCTTCATTATTAAACACAAGTTGTCTTTCAAGGTTCAATCCAGGAAGCAATATATTATCATCATCATATGAGTCGAAAATAGGCTGCTCACATCTAGGAATTTTAGAGACCAGGCTACAAAGAATATCAACTTCCAGAGAAGACTCAATTTCTACACTTTCCTTACTGAGACAACAAACACAACTTTCATCTGATGTAGATGAACAAGGAAGAGAAAAAGTTGATTCCTCATCCAAGGTATCGTCTTCATTCTCACAGCCTTCATAAGAAACATCTACATCCTGAACATAGTCTTTATACTCCTCACAACAACTATGACAAATAAACTCAGAAGAATAAAACTTTTGGCAATGAATATTGAAAGCTACATGAAACTCTTCGAGTGAAGAAACACTAGAAAGCTCAAGAGAGTGATACCAACTATGAGAATATCCTAGAAGAGAGTACATAAACAACTTCATACATATGTCTTCATGTTGGATGTCAAGCTATTGTATCAAAGCATGAAATCCCAGAACATGTTCAAGAGGGTTGTCATTCTTACCTTCATAAAATCTTGGTAGTAGGTCTTTCCATTCATCGATATGAGGCACAGGGTGTGGATAACCAGCTATGGTTGAGAAGTTGAGTGGGGAAAACCTCCTGGCCAGGATAACCTCCATAGCCATTTTATTTGTCACCTTCTAGTGGAGTCACCAACAGATTCTGAATAATGGAGTCACCATGGTGAAAGATAAGCAATTAGAATAATGTGTCCATCTTTAGTTCACCATCTAAAACTGGATCTATTTGTTTTCGTTCTCCCAGGGAAGATATATTCACTTCCGTCCCTGACAATGGCGCCATTAATTTTAGCATTGAGAGTCACCCTCATACTGCAAGAGGATAAGCCCAGTACCCATCAAAAAAGGTAAATGGATTAAAATTGTTTGAGTAGGTGGATCAGTGAGACTGCAGGGAGAGGAAAAGCTAACAGAAGTAACTATAGATCAGTTTGGGACCATTGGGCTATGGAGTCATAAGTATCATGAATAATGAAGGCATTTAAACTTCCTATCACACAAAAGGATATATGTGGTGATGAGGAGAACAAAAAGAGAATGTGTCTGAGTGATAAATAGTGAAACATGGGCAAGATGACAGCAGATCCTCCACCGCCTTAGGAATCCATGAATCATAGATGCTACATTCAAAAATGAAGGAAAACATGAAGGATTTGAGTGATTAATGATGAACATGGGCAAGATGACAACAAATCCTCCACCGCCTCAGGAATCCATAGAATCACATATACTACATAAGCACAAGAAGGAAAAAAGGAAGGGTCTGAGTGATGAACCATGAAAGATGGGAAAGATCAGAAAAAATCCTTTATCGCCTCAGGAATCCATAGATTAGAGAGATTACATCTAGACAATAAAAGAAACATTAAATATGTGATGAACCATGAAATATGGTCATGATGACAACAAATCCTCCTTCACCTCAGAAATCTATAAATAAAAGAGATTACATCTAGACAAGAAGAAACAGAACATCGTGTAAACTACAAAGACGATCTGATAAAAACAATTCAAAGGAATATTCAATAACATAATATTTACAATCCAATCCCTCAGGAATACAAACTAAAAAATACAGAGCCCTGCTCCTAAAACTCTCTAGGCTCCCTAGCCTCTGAAAACACCCCCCTCTTAAAAAAATATAAACCGATCTATTTATATCAGACCAGTCCACAACTACCAGGAGTGTGACCTAGCCATCTCATTCAAAGCTTTCATCTCCGTATCCTTCTATCAGACTATGCATGTTTTCTCCTATTAGACACAAGCTCAGATCAGTATGGGATTGCATGATGAAACCACCCATCATGGTACCTTAGGCTGACAACTCTGTCTCCTCATCCATAGCTTCCATGCCTCCCATTTATGGACTGAGTCGAGGTTTCAGCTACGAGTCCTTTTCCATTAATTGAATGCTCCTCAGGATCGGAGAAGCGACTTGATGATCCAGGTGCATATTGATGGCTACCCACCTCTTCCAACTGGCTCAAAATAGTGTTCTGACAATTTTGGCAATTTACTATTTTTAGCAGTTTTAACTTCTGGGGCCATTTTGAGGACCTGAATGAAGGTTTTTCGGGATCGAGCTTCTCAATGATAGTCAAAGGGATGATTGAGCCCCCAAAATGAATCTCCTCGACGATACCTTTCCAGCGGGATATCATGCACCTATTGATCTAGGTGTATATCGGTGGCCACCCACCTCTTCCAGTTGGCTCAAAACAGTTTTCTGACAAGTTTGGCAATTTACTATTTTTAGCAGTTTTAACTTTCGGGGCCATTTTGAGGGCCTAAATGAAGGTTTTTAGGATCGAGATTATCACTATTAGCCAAAGGCATGACTGAGCCCCCAAAATGAATCTCCTTGATGATACCTTTCCAATGGGCTATGATACGCCTAAAACAAAGATCATATGCAAAAGTTACGACCCCGGGAAGTTGATGTACTAACTTACCCAAATGGGGCCCACATGAATTTTGGCGCTTCATCTCCTAGGGTTAGGTTTTTGGATGTCTAGGGTTTTTGACATTCCTGTTTATTGTAAAAAGGCCTTCAGAGCCTCATTGTAATCATCTTCTTGCGAATGAGCGCAACTATGACATCTCTTCTCAGAGATAAGCCACCACCATTCCAGCAAGTTTGTTTTCACTACATTTTACAGTTTCAACTTATTTCTTTATTGAATAGAAAACCAGTTTTACTGTATCTTTGTTATTTTGTGTTAAGCACCTATTAATAATTTGTAGTCATTTTTTTCTACTCATAAAATCCGGATCAGTGGTATCAGAGTGGTCTTCTCCTTATCATCCTAATGCATGTCCCCAACGAGGTCGGAGTACAAAGAGTTGGGTCTCGAGCTTGTTTCTCTTGAGGAAAAAGGCTCTCACACACCCAAGTGACCTCTCATGGCAGGAGAAAACAAATATGATGGGACATGAGATCCTTTCAAACTGTTGATTGAGGAAGCCCTCATGCAACAAAGGAACGAGATGTTGGATAGTTTCGCGCAAATCCTTCGACGACTACTAACAGGCGACGCATCTTCTTTGAGCGGAGGTGCCACCCCCTTCAAGGTACAAATAAACTTTTATATTCCTATATTTGAAGGTCAGATAGATGCAGATGGTGTAGACAAGTGGTTGAATCTACTAGAAGGGTATTTTTCTGTCCATAACTTTTCGAATAGAGAAAAGATTACTTTTGCGCTCCTCAAAGCCATTCCCCACATCAAAGATTGGTGGGAAACTTTCTGTGAGAAAAAGAAAATAGAGGAACCCTCACTATTTATAGTCACGACTACTTGGGATTCCTTCAGTGATGTTATTAAGGAACAATACTACCCTGTCGGAAGTTATGATGACTTGTATACCAAATGGACAACACTGCGGCAAGAAACAGACCAAGCAATGCCAGATTTCACGAATATCTTTCATACCTTGCACACCAAGATGGGTATCAAAGATTCAGAGTGACATCTGGTGCTCAAGTATCACAGTGATCTGCATAGATACATCCAGACCGAAATGGAATTTTTGGACATTTCATCCTTTGGCGCAGCCAACCGATATGCCGTCAAAATCGAGTAGAATCTCAAACAAAAGACACAGAAATTTGGGCCTGGGAACCCCTCACAACAAAATCCATGAAAGGGAGGCCCCAACCCATAGAACAAAGGACAGAGAAAATATGTACAATATCAGGACAAACAATCCAAGTTGTAAGCAAAGAAGGACACCAAAAAGACAAAGAAAGATATCGGGAAGTGGTGCGACTTCCATAAGAGCCCTTGGCATAACACTGTTGACTGTCGCTCAAAGAAGTCGTTGGTGGCCAAAGTGAAAGCATATGAATGAGATGTGGGTTCAGACTCTAAGCTAGAACCAGAAAGGGGAAGATGGATCATTGATGCGGAACCCAGTTCCACCATTGCTACCACCAAGCTCCACCCTGGTGAACCAGACGAGCTAGAAGAAGGAGAACGTCTCTTCCATTCACAGATGTGGGTAAAAGGCACTCCGCTGCACTTCATCATGGATAGAGGTAGCCAAAAGAAAATCATCTTAGTAGAGGTCATCAAGCGGTTGGCCCTACTGACAACACCACACCCACAACCCTACACCATTGGATCGTTTCGCCAAGGAAGCAATCTCCGCGTCAGCCAACAGTGATGACTGTCGTACGACATCAAGCCCTTCAAAGACGAGGTATTGTGTGATGTTTCTCCTCTCAAATTTTGTGATGTTCTTTTGGGCCAATCTTGTTTATGGAAACGTCATGTTGTATATGAGTCTAGTCCTCATAGTGTTATTATTACTTTGAACATGAAATTGTACAGGATACCCGAGGCAGTCCCACCTAGTGATATTTCCTTGATCTTTGCTAAGAAATGCTAGAAGGTCATCTCTTAGATAGAGAAGTTTTTCTTCTTCGTGATTCACTCTCAGAATAAGCAAAAGATCATAGCCACATCCAGGGTCTTTGCGGCCGACCTCTCCACATAGAAAAAACAAGTAGATAAGGTCATGGAAGAATACTCAGATATCTTCTCCTCACCTACCTGGGTACCTCTACATTGCCAGGTCAAGCACCCCATCGATCTGACCCCTGGCGCATCGATGCCCAATGGGCCATTCTATCGTCGCTCTTTGTTAGAGAATGAGGAGATCAAGTGACAGATCCAAAAACTGCTCCACAAGGGGCACATCTGTCCCAGCTCATAACCTTGTGGGATCCCAATCGTGATTGTACAAAAGAAAGAAGGAACCTCACGACTCTGCATTGATTACCAGGCTCTAAATAAAACTATAGTCAGAAACCGATACCCGATTCCCCGAATCAACGACCTCCTTCATCAACTCACTAGGGACAAATACTTCAGTAATATTGATCTGAAGTCTGGCTACCACAAGGTCCCGATAGAACAGACATATGTATGGAAAATCACCTTCAAGTCAAAGGAAGGCCTTTTTGAATGGTTGGTCATGCCCTTTGGTTTGACAAATGCTCTAGCCACTTTCATGAGTATGATGGATGATATCCTGTGACCATTCACCAATACTTTTGTAGTGGTGTATCTAGATGACATTCTCATTTACAATAAGACTTGGTCCAAACGTTTGCAACATATTCAGTAGGTTCTGCACACCCTGTGGCAGCAAACATTATATGCCAACCTGGAAAAATTCTCCTTCGGCATGGACATGGTCCATTACCTGGGCTACATAATTGATGAGCATGGCATACATATGGATCCATCCAAGATCCAATTTATTGGTGATTGGCTAGCCCCAACCACACTCACTAAGCTTCAGAGCTTCTTGGGCCTTGCCAATTTCTATCGCAGGTTTGTGTTGGGATTCTCCCATATTGCATGGGCCCTTAGCCACATAACCAGGGGTGGTGGAAAGGAAAAATTTGTGTGGGTCTAGTCCCAACAACAAGTGTTCTATGATTTGAAACCACGCTTGTGCTCAACCCCAGTAATTTCACTTCCAGACTTGCAACAACCCTTTGTGATCGAGACAGATACTTCAGACTATGCGGTGGGCATTGTTCTCACTCAACATGGCCACCCTGTGACCTATCATTGTGAGACACTATCAGATGTTGTCCGTAAGTACCCTAATTTGATCCAGGTGGATATCGGTGGCCACCCACCTTTTCCGTCTGGCTCAAAACAGTTTTCTGGAAATTTTGGCAATTTACTATTTTTAACAGGTTATAACTTCCGGGGCCATTTTGAGGGCCTAAATGAAGGTTTTTTGAGATCGAGGTTCTCAAAGAGATCTAGAGGCATGATTGAGCCCCCAAAAATGAATCTTCTCGATGATACCATTCCAACAAGCTATCATACGCCTAAAATGAAGATCGTATGCAAAAGTTATGACCCTCGAAAGTTGATGTACTAACTTACCCAAACGGGGCCCATATGACTTTTGGCGTTTCATATCCTAGGGTTAGGTTTTTGGATGTCTAGGGATTTTGACATTCCTGTTTATTGTAAAAAGGCCTTTAGAACCTCATTGTAATGATCTTCTTGCGAATGTGAGTAGCCGTCACATCTCTTCTCAGAGATAAGCTGCCACCATTCTAGCGAGTCTTTCACTCTGTGTTTTTATAGTCTCTGTACATTTATTTCATTAATAGAAATCATGTATTACTGTATATATGTGTTTATGGTTTCATCTTTGATACATTTATGTTATATTATTGAATATATATAATATCTCTGTGCATTTCTTTATTATATCTCCGACCTCATTTCATGCCGAAAATAATCTGGATCAGTGGTATCAGAGCAGGCTGCTCTTGATTTTTTTTTCAGTGCATGTCCCCAACGATGTCCGAGTATATCAAGTTGGGTCTCGAGCTTGTCTCTTTTGAAGAAAATCGCTCTTGCACACCCAAGAAACCCTTAATGGCAGAAGAAAAGAAAAACGACAGAGTAGACGATCCTATTAATCCGTTGCTTGAGAAAGCTCTCACACAACAAAGGGACGAAATCATGGAGAATTTTTCCCACATCCTTAAATGTTTGCCAATATCATCACGTGTATCTTCATCAAGCGGCCACTTTGGAGGCACCACACCTTTCAAGGTACAAGTTAATTTTGATATTCCTGCATTTGAAGGACAAATAGATGCAAAAGCCCTAGAAAAATGGTTAACTCTATTAGAAGGTTATTTCTCTGTTCACAATTTTTCCGACAAAGAAAAGATCACCTTCACACTCCTTAAAGCTCTCCCTCATGTCAAACATTGGTGGGAAACTTACTAGGAGAAAATTTCCACAGAGGATTCTGGAATATATGGGGTCGATCCCACTTGGGATTTTTTTGTGGATGCGGTAAAGGAACAATATTACCCTATTGGAAACTACGAGGAGCAATACATGAGATGGACCACACTGTGGTAAGAGAGGTGTCAAGAAGTTTCGGAGTTCACCAATACCTTCCATACCTTGTGCACCAAGCTGGGTATCAAAGACTCTGAGCAATATTTGGTTTTGAAATACAGTGGGGCTCCACACAGATACATCCAGATTGAAATGGATTTTCTGGACATCTCATCACTCGGAGCTACTTATCGATATGTTGTTAAAATTGAGAAGAAATTTAAGCACCAAAACAAACAGGAATTTAGGTCTGCAAATCCGCAACAACCAAAGTATGACAAAGATGACCCTAACAAACAGTCTCTCAAAAACCAGTCCAAGACATAGGAAAAAAAGGGTCAAGGGAAGACAAAGAAGGACACCAGAAAATGGTGTGATTTTCACAAAAACTCCTGGCAAAACACCAATTAATGTATCTCAAAACAATCATTGGTGGTCGAGATCAAAGACAAGGAGCCAAACCCTAATTTAGAATCTGATTTTGAAAATACTGGTAAAGGACAGATCATTGACACAGACCCCACTTCTATTGTCGCGACCACAACAATTCAACCAGAAGAACCAACAGACCCTGAAGACGGGGAGAACCTTTTTCATTCACAGATGTGGGTGAAGGGGACCCCGCTGCATTTTGTTGTTGATAGCGGAAGCCAAGAAAACCTCATCTCAACAGAGTTCGTCAAATAGTTTGGATTGTCGACAACACCACACCCGTAACCATACACCAACGGGTGGCTTCGGCAAGGACGAGATCTCTGTGTCAGCCAACAGTGTCGATTGTCATACAACATCCGACCCTTCAAGGATGAGGTATTATGTGATGTTGCTCCACTTAATGTCTGTGATGTTCTCTTGGGCCAACCATATATGTGGAGATGCCATGTTGTTTATGAGTCTCGACCCTGTAGTGTCATTGTTACTTTGGGGGGTCATCTCTACAGAATACCAAAGGTAGTTCCAACTATTGTTCCACCTAAAACATGTCGCAAGGTAGTATCTGATACTGCAAAATTTAGCTTCTTCACAATCTATTCAAAAGGGGAACTTGGACACTGCAACCACTACAACCTCACCCCTTGCACCTTCTATCCAATAGAAGCAGATTGACAAGGTTGCAACAAAGCGCAAATATTCCTTCTACACACCTTCCTCTCATGTATATCGACTTGTTGAACAACCTCAACTTCAACAGGTTTATGACGGACTTCCACAAACTAAGCAGTGCAACGTCTCCAACAATACAACCAACTCACCAAGATGCAGATCCAGCAAATGCTTTTCCCTCTCCCCCTGAAACTTAAATCAATTGAGACCATTGTTTCATAAAGAGAGAGTATTGATCCAGGTGGATATCGGTGGCCAACCACCCTTTCCGACTGGCTCAAAACAGTTTTCTGGCAATTTTGGCAATTTACTATTTTTAGCAGGTTTTAACTTTTGGGGCCATTTTGAGAGCCTAAATGAAGGTTTTTTGAGATCTAGGTTCTCAATATTAACCTAAGTCATGATTTATCCTCCAAAAGTGAATCTCCTCGATGATACCTTTCCAACGAGCTATCATATGCCTAAAACAGAGATTGTATGCAAAAGTTACGACCCTGGGAAGTTGATGTACTAACTTACCCAAATGGGGCACACATGAATTTTGATGTTTCATCTCCTAGGGTTAGGTTTTTGGATGTCTATGGTTTTTTGTATTCTTGTTTATTGTAAAAAGGCCTTCAGAGCCTCATTGTAATGATCTTCTTGCGAATGCGAGTAGCTGTCACATCTCTTCTCAGAGATAAGCTGCCACCATTCTAGCGAGTCTTTCACTTTGTATTTTTACAGTATTTGTACATTTATTTCATTAATAGAAATCGTGTATTACTGTGTATCTGTGTTTATGGTTTCATCTCTGATACATTTATGTTATATTATTGAATATATGTAATATCTCTGTGCATTTTTTTATTATATCTCCGATCTCATTTCGTGCCGAAAATAATTCAGATCTGTGGTATTAGAGCAGGTTGCTCTTGATCATTTTTTCAGTGCATGTCCCCAACGAGGTCCGAATATAGAAAGTTGGGTCTCGAGCTTGTCTCTCTTGATGACAATCACTCTCACACACCCAAGAAACCCTCAATGGTGGAAGAAAAGAAAAATGACAGAGCAAACAATCCTATCAATCTGTTGCTTGAGCAAGCTCTCACACGACAAAGGGATGAAATGATGGAGAATTTTGCCCACATCCTTAAACGCCCGCCGATAGCATCAGGTGCATCTTCATCAAGCGGTCACTTTTGAGGCACCACGCCTTTTAAGGTACAAGTTAATTTTGATATTCCTGTATTTGAAGGATAAATAGATGTAGAAGCCCTATAAAAATGGTTAACTCTGCTAGAAGGTTATTTCTCTGTTCACAACTTTTTCGACAAAGAAAATATCACCTTCTCACTCCTTAATGCTCTCCCTCATGTTAAAAATTGGTGGGAAACTTATTGGGAGCAAAGTTCCACAGAGGATTTTGGAATATATGGGGCTGATCCCACTTGGGATTTTTTTGTGGATGCGGTAAAGGAACATTATTACCCAATTGGCAACTATGAGAACCAATACATGAGATGGACCACACTAAGACAAGAGATGGGCCAAGCAGATCCGGAGTTCACCAATACCTTCCATACCTTGAGAACCAAGCTGGGTATCAAAGACTCCAAGCAACATTTGGTTCTAAAATACCGTGGGGCTCTACAAAGATACATACAGACTGAAATGGATTTTCTGGACATCTCATCACTCAATGTTGCTTATCGATATGTTGTTAAAATTGAGAAGAAATTTAAGCACCAGAACAAAGGGGAATTCGGATCTGCAAATCCGCAACAACCAAAGTATGACAAAGATGGCCCAAACAAACAGTCTCGCAAAAACCATTCCAAGACACAGGAAAAGAAGGGTCACGGGAAGACAAAGAAGGACACCAGAAAATGGTGTGCTTTCCACAAAATCCCCTGGCACAACAACGATGAATGTCACTGAAAATAGTCCTTGGTGGCCGAGATCAAAGAAGGGAGTCGAACCCTAATTCAGAATCTGATTATGAAAATATTGGTAAAGGACAGATCATTAGCGCAGACCCCATTTCTATTGTCATGACCGCAACAATTCACCCAGAAGAACCAACAGACCCTGAAGATGGGGAGCACCTTTTTCATTCATAGATGTGGGTGAAGGGGACCCTACTGCATTTTATTGTTGATAGAGGAAGCCATAAATACCTCATCTCAACAGAGGTCGTCAAACAGTTGGGATTGTCGACAAAAACACACCTACAACCATACAACATCGAGTGGCTTCGGCAATGACAAGATCTCCGTGTTAGCCAACTGTGTCGATTGTCATAAGGCATCCAACCCTTCAAGGATGAGGTAGTATGTGATGCTGCCCCACTTGATGTCTGTGATGTTCTCTTGGGCCAACCATATATGTGGAGATGCCATGATGTTTATGAGTCTCGACCCCGTAGTGTCATTGTTACTTTTGGGGGTCATCTATACAGAATACTAGAGGTAGTTCCAACTATCGTTCCACCTAAAAGCTGTCGCAAGGTAGTATCTCATACTGCAAAATTCAGCTTCTTCACAATCTGTTCAAAAGGGGAACAAAATGACACTGCAACTACTACAACCTCGCCCCTTACACCTTGTATCCAACAGAAGAAGGCCGACAAGGTTTCAACAAAGCACAAAGATTCCTTCTGCACACCTTCCTCTCATGTAGCACAATTTTTTGAACATCCTCAGCTTCAAACAGTTCATGACAGCCTTCCACAAACTAAGAAGTGCGACGTCTCCAGCAATACAAGCAACTCACCAAGATGCAGATCCGGCAATTTCTTTTCTCTCTCCCCCAGGAACCCAACACAATTGAGACCATTGCTTCCTAATGAGGGAGGATTGATCCAGGTGGATATCGGTGGCCACCCAACTTTTTCGACTAGCTCAAAATAGTTTTCTGACAATTTTGGCAATTTACTATTTTTAGCAGGTTTTACCTTTCGAGGCTATTTTGAGGGCTTAAATGAAGTATTTTCAAGATCAAGGTTCTCAATGATATACAAAGGCATGATTAAACCCCCAAAAATGAATCTCCTTGACGATACCTTTCCAATGAGCTATCATACACCTAAAACAGAGATCGTATGCAAAATTTACGACCCCGGGAAGTTGATGTACTAACTTACCCAAACGGGGCCCACATGATTTTTGGCGCTTCATATCCTAGGGTTATGTTTTTGGATGTATAGGGTTTTGGGCATTCCTGTTTATTGTAAAAAGGCCTTTAGAGCCTCATTGTAATGATCTTTTTGCGAATGCGAGTAGCCATAACATCTCTTCTTAGAGATAAGCTGCCACCATTCTAGCGAGTCTTTCACTCTCTATTTTTACATTCTGTACATTTATTTAATTAATAGAAATCGTGTATTACTTTATATTTGTGTTTATGGTTGAATCTATGATACATTTATCTTATATTATCGAATATCTATAATATCTCTATGCATTTCTTTATTATATCTTCGATCTCATTTTGTGCCGAAAATAATCCAGATCAGTGGTATCAGAGCAGGCTGGTCTTGATCGTTTTTTCAGTGCATGTCCCCAACGAGGTCCGAGTATAGAAATTTGGGTCTCGAGCTTGTCTCTCTTGAAGACAATCACTCTCACACACCCAAGAAACCCTCAATGGCAGAAGAAAAGAAAAACGACGGAGCAGACAATCCTATCAATCTGTTGCTTCAACAAGCTCTCACATGATAAAGGGACGAAATGATGGAGAAATTTACCCACATCCTTAAACACCTTTCGATAGCATCAGGAACATATTCATCAAGTGGCCACTTTAGAGGCACCACACCTTTCAAGGTACAATTTAATTTTGATATTTTTGTACTTGAAGGAAAGATAGATGTAGAAGCCCTAGAAAAATGGTTAACACTACTAGAAGGTTATTTCTCTGTTCACAATTTTTCTGGCAAAGAAAAGATCACCTTTGCACTCCTTAAATCTCTCCCTCATGTCAAACATTGGTGGGAAACTTACTGGGAGCAAAGTTCCACAAAGGATTCTGGAATATATGGGGCCGATCCCACTTGGGAATTTTTTTGTGGATGCGGTAAAGGAACAATATTACCCTATTGGAAACTATGAGGACCAATACATGAGATGGACCACACTGCGACAAGAGAGGGGCCAAGAAGTTCTGGAGTTCACCAATACCTTCCATACCTTTCGCACCAAGATAGGTATCAAAGAATCCGAGTGACATTTGGTTCTGAAATACCGTGTGGCTCTACATAGATACATCCAAACTGAAATGGATTTTTTTGACATCTCATCACTCGGTGCTGCTTATCGATATGCTGTTAAAATTCAGAAGAAATTTAAGAACCAGAACAAGCAAGAATTTCAGTTTGCAAATCTGCAACAACCAAACTATGACAAAGACGGCCCTAACAATCAGTCTCCTAAAAACCAGTCCAAGACACAGGAAAAGAAGGGTCACAGGAAGACAAAGAAGGACACCGAAAAATGGTGTGATTTCCACAAAATCCCCTGGCACAACACCGATGAATGTCGCTCAAAATAGTCATTGGTGGCCAAGATCAAAGACAAGGATCCAAACCTTGATTTAGAATCTAATTATGAAAATACTGGTAAAGGAAAGATCATTGACACAGACCCCACTGCTATTGTCGCGACCACAACAATTCAACCAGAAGAACCAACAGAACCTGAAGAGGGGGAGCACATTTTTCATTCACAGATGTGGGTGAAGGGGACCCTGCTGCATTTTATTGTTGATAGCGGAAGCTAGAAAAACCTCATCTCAACAGAGTTCATCAAATAGTTGGGATTGTCGAAAACACCACACCCGCAACCATACAACATTGGGTGGCTTCAGAAAGGACGAGATCTTCGTATCAGCCAACAATGTCGATTTTCATATGGCATCCAACCCTTCAAGGATGAGGTATGATGTGATGTTTCCCTAGTTAATGTTTGTGATGTTCTCTTGGGCCAACCATATATGTGAATATGCCATGTTGTTTATGAGCTCGACCCCGTAGTGTCATTATTACTTTCGGGGGTCATCTCTATAGAATACCAGAGGTAGTTCCAACTATTGTTCCACCTAAAATGTGTCGCAAGGTAGTATCTAAAACTGCAAAATTCATCTTCTTCACCATTTGTTCAAAAGGGGAACAAAAGGACACTACAACCACGACAACCTCACCCCTTGCACCTTCTATCCAAGAGAAGCAGATCGACAAGGTTGCAGCAAAGAGAAAATATTCCTTCTGCACACTGTCCTCTCATGTAGCTCAACTTTTTGAATAGCCTGAGCTTCAATAGGTTCATGACAGACTTCCATAAACTAAGCAGTGCGACGTCTCCAGTAATACAACCAGCTCACCAAGATGCAGATCCAGCAAAATTTGTTCCCTCTCCCCATGGAACTCAACGCAATTGATACCATTGTTTCATAAAGAGGGAGTATCGATCCAGGTGGATATCAGTGGCCACCCACCCTTTTCGACTGGCTCAAAACAGTTTTCTGGCAATTTTGGCAATTTACTATTTTTAGCAGGTTTTAACTTCTGGGGCCATTTCGAGGCCCTAAATGAATATTTTTCAATATTGAGGTTCTCAATATTAATATAAGACATTATTTAACCTCCAAAAATTAATCTCCTCGATGATACCTTTCCAACGAGCTATCATACGCCTAAAACAAAGATTGTATGCAAAAGTTACGACCACAGGAAGTTGATGTACTAACTTACCCAAACGGGACCCACATTAATTTTGGCGCTTCATCTCCTAGGGTTAGGTTTTTGGATGTCTAGAGTTTTTGGCATTCTTGTTTATTGTAAAAAGGCCTTCAGAGCCTCATTGTAATGATCTTCTTGTGAATGCGAGTAGCTGTCACATCTCTTCTCAGAGATAAGATGCCACCATTCTAACGAGTCTTTCACTCTGTATTTTTACAATATCTGTACATTTGTTTCATTAATAGAAATCGTGTATTACTGTGTATCTGTGTTTATGGTTGCATCTTTGATACATTTATGTTATATTATTGAATATCTGTAATATCTCTATGCATTTCTTTATTATATCTCCATTCTCATTTCGTGCCGAAAATAATCCGGATCAGTGGTATCAGAGCAGGTTGGTCTTGATCATTTTTTTAGTGCATGTACCCAATGAGGTCCGAGTATAGAAATTTGGGTCTTGAGCTTGTCTCTCTTGATGAAAATCTCTCTCACACACCCAAGAAACCCTCAATGGCAGAAGAAAAGAAAAACGACGGAGCAGACGATCCTATCAATCTGTTGCTTGAGCAAGCTCTCACACGACAAAGGGACGAAATGATGGAGAATTTTTCCCACATCCTTAAACGCCTGCCGATAGCATCAGGAACATCTTCATCAAGTGGTCACTTTTGAGGCATCACGCCTTTTAAGGTACAAGTTAATTTTGATATTCTTGTATTTAAAGGACAGATAGATGCAGAAGACCTAGAAAAATGGTGAACTCTGCTAGAAGGTTATTTCTTTGTTCACAATTTTTTCGACAAAGAAAAGATCACCTTCGCACTCCATAAATCTCTCCCTCATGTCAAACATTGGTGGGAAACTTACTAGGAGCAAAGTTCCATAGAGAATTCTGGAATATATGGGGCTGATCCCACTTGGGATTTTTTTGTGGATGCGGTAAAGGAATAGTATTACCCAATTGACAACTATGAGGACCAATACATGAGATGGACCACACTATGGCAAGAGAGGGGACAAGTAGTTCCAGAGTTCACCAATACCTTCCATACCTTGTGCACCAAGCTGGGTATCAAAGACTC
This sequence comes from Picea glauca, assembly GCA_000966675.3. Classification (NCBI taxonomy): domain Eukaryota; kingdom Viridiplantae; phylum Streptophyta; class Pinopsida; order Pinales; family Pinaceae; genus Picea; species Picea glauca. The sequence goes on from JZKD02S1673625.1 coordinate 718,127, forward strand.
TGAAGAACATTTGGTTCTAAAATACCGTGGGGCTCTACATAGATACATATAGACTGAAATGGATTTTTTGGACATCTCATCACTCAATGTTGCTTATCGATATGCTGTTAAAATTGAGCAGAAATTTAAGCACCAGAACAAATAGGAATTTGGGTCTACAAATCCGCAACAACCAAAGTATGACAAAGACGGGCCAAACAAACAATCTCCCAAAAACCATTCCAGGACACAGGAAAAGAAGGGTCACGGGAAGACAAAGAAAGACACCAGAAAATGGTGTGATTTCCACCAAATCCCCCGGCACAACACCAATGAATGTTGCTCAAAACAGTCCTTGGTGGCCAATATCAAAGACAAGGAGCCGAACCTTGATTCAGAATCTGATTCTAAAAATACTGGTAAGTGATAGATCATTGGCACAGACCCCACTGCTATTGTCGTGACCACAACAATTCACACAGAAGAACCAACAAACACTGAAGAGGGGGAGCACCTTTTTCATTCATAGATGTGGGTGAAGGGGACCCCACTGCATTTAATTGTTGATAGAAGAAGCCAGAAAGACCTCATCTCAGCAGAGGTCGTCAAATAGTTGGGATTGTCGACAACAACACACCTGCAACCATATAACATCGGGTGGATTTGGCAAGGACGAGATCTCTGTGTTAGCCAACAGTGTCGATTTTCATATGACATCCAACCCTTCAAGGATTAGGTATTATGCAATGTTTCCCCACTTGATGTCTGTGATGTTCTCTTGGGCCAACCATATATGTGGAGATGCCATGCTGTTTATGAGTCTCAACCCTGTAGTGTCATTTTTACTTTGGGGGTCATCTCTACAGAATACCAGAGGTATTTCCAACTATTGTTCCACCTAAAAAGTGTCGCAAGGTAGTATCTCATACTGCAAAATTCAGCTTCTTCATAATCTATTCAAAAGGGAAGCAAAAGGACACTGCAACCACTATAGCCTCGCCCCTTGCACCTTGTATCCAATAGAAGCACGTTGACAAGGTTGTAGCAAAGTGAAAATATTCCTTCTGCACACCTTCCTCTCATGTAGCGTGACTTTTTGAATAGCCTCAACTTCAACAGGTTCATGACAGGATTCCACAAACTAAGCAATGTGACGTCTCCAACAATACAAGTAGCTCACCAAGATGCATATCCAGCAAATAATTTTCCCTCTCCCCAGGGAACTCAACGCAATTGAGACTATTGCTTCCTAATGAGGGAGGATTGATCCAGGTGGATATCGATGGCCACCCAACTTTTTCGACTGGCTCAAAACAATTTTCTGGCAATATTGACAATTTACTATTTTTAACAGGTTTTAACTTCCGGGGCCATTTTGAGGGCCTAAATGAAGGTTTTAGAGATCAAGGTTATCAAAGATAAACAAAGGCATGATTAAACCTCCAATAATTAATCTCCTCGATGATACCTTTCCAATGAGATATCATACGCCTAAAACAGAGATCGTATGCAAAAGTTACGACCCCGAGAATTTGATGTACTAACTTACCCAAACAGGGCCCACATGATTTTTGGCGCTTCATCTCCAAGGGTTAGGTTTTTGGATGTCTAGGGTTTTTGGAATTCCTGATTATTGTAAAAAGGCCTTTAGAGCCTCATTGTAATGATCTTGCAAATGCGAGTAGCCATCACATCTCTTCTTAGAGATAAGCTGTCACCATTCTAGTGAGTCTTTCACTCTGTATTTTTACAGTCTGTACATTTATTTAATTAATAGAAATTGTGTATTACTGTATATTTGTGTTTATGGTTGCATATCTGATGAATTTATCTTATATTATTGAATATCTTTAATATCTCTGTGCATTTCTTTATTATATCTCCGATCTCCTTTCGTGCCGAAAATAATCCGGATCAGTGGTATCAGAGCAGGCTACTCTTGATCATTTTTTCAACGCATGTCCCCAACGAGGTCCGAGTATAGAAAGTTGGGTCTCGAGCTTGTCTCTCTTGAAGACAATCACTCTCACACACCCAAGAAACCCTCAATGGCGGAAGAAAAGACAAAACGACGAAGCAGACAATCCTATCAATCTGTTGCTTCAGCAAGCTCTCACACGACAAAGGGATGAAATGATGGAGAATTTTACCCACATCCTTAAATGCCTGCTGATAGCATCAAGCGCATCTTCATCAAGCGGCCACTTTGGAGGCACCGCACCTTTCAAGTTACAATTTAATTTTGATATTCCTGTACTTGTAGGAAAGATAGATGCAGAAGCCCTAGAAAAATGGTTAACTCTGCTAGAAAGTTATTTCTTTGTTCACAATTTTTTTGACAAAGAAAAGATCACCTTCGCACTCCTTAAAGCTCTCCCTCATGTCAAACATTGGTGGGAAACTTACTGGGAGAAAATTTCCACAGAGGATTCTGGAATATATAGGGCCCATCCCACTTGGGGTTTTTTTGTGGATGCGGTAAAGGAACAGTATTACCCTATTGACAACTATGAGGACCAATACATGAGATGGACCACATTGCGACAAGAGAGGGGCCAAGCAGTTCTGGAGTTCACCAATACCTTCCATACCTTGCGCACCAAGTTGGGTATCAAAGACTCCGAGCAACATTTGGTTCTGAAATACCGTGGGGCTCTACACAAATACATCCAGACTGGAATGGATTTTTTGGACATCTCATCACTCGGTGTATCTTATCGATATGCTGTTAAAATTCAACAAAAATTTAATTACCAAAAAAAATGGGAATTTGGGTCTGCAAATCCGCAACAACCAAAGTATGACAAAGACGACCCTAAAAAATAGTCTCCCAAAAACCAGTCCAAGACACAGGAAAAGAAGGGTCACGAGAAGACAAGGAAGGACATCAGAAAATGGTGTGATTTCCATAAAATCCCCTACCACAACACCGATGAATGTCTCTCAAAACAATCATTGGTGTCCAAGATCAAAGACAAGGAGTCGAACCCTGATTCTGAATCTGATTCTAAAAATATTGGTAAATGACAGATCATTGAGGCAGACCCCACTGCTATTCTCAGGATCGTAACAATTCAACCAGAAGAACCAATAGATCCTAAAGAAGGGGAGCACCTTTTTCATTCATAGATGTGGGTAAAGGGTACCCCCCTGCATTTTATTGTTGATAGAGAAAGCCAGAAAAACCTCATCTCAACAGAGGTTGTCAAACAGTTGGGATTGTCGACAACACCACACCTGCAACCATACAACATCGAGTGGGATCGACAAGGATGAGATATTCGTGTCAACCAATAGTGTCGATTGTCATACGACATCCAACCCTTCAAGGAGGAGGTATTATGTGATTTTTCCCCACTTTATGTATGTGATGTTCTCTTGGGCCAACCATATATGTGGAGACGCCATGTTGTTTATGAGTCTCGACCCCGTAGTGTCATTGTTACTTTGGGGGGCCATCTTTACAGAATACCAGAGGTATTTTCAACTATTGTTCCACCTAAAAAGTGTCGCAAGGTAGTATCTCATACTGCAAAATTTAGCTTCTTCACAATCTGTTCAAAAGGGGAACAAAAGGACATTGCAACCACTATAGCCTCACCCCTTCCACCTTCTATCCAACAGAGGCAGGTCGACAAGGTTGCTGCAAAGCACAAAGATTCATTCTACAGACCTTTCTCTCATGTAGTTTGACTTGTTGAATAGCCTCAGCTTCAATAGGTTCATGACAGACTTCCATAAACTAAGTAACGCGACCTCTCCAACAATACAAGCGGCTCACCAAGATGAAGATCCAGCAAATGCTTTTCCCTCTCCCCTGATAACTCAACGCAATTGAGATCATTTCTTCCTAAGGAGGGAGGATTGATCCAAGTGGATATTGGTGGCCACCCACCTTTTCCGACTGGCTCAAAACAATTTTCTGACAATTTTGGCAATTTACTATTTTTAGCAGGTTTTAACTTCCGGGGCCATTTTAGGGGCCTAAATGAAGGTTTTTTGAGATAGAGGTTGTCAATGATATCTTAAAGCATGATTGAGACCCCAAAAATTAATCTCCTCAACGATACCTTTCCAACGAGCTATCATACGCCTAAAACGAAGATCATATGCAAAAGTTACTACCCTGGGAAGTTGATGTACTAACTTACCCAAACGGGGCCCACATGACTTTTGGCACTTCATCTCCTAGGGTTAGGTTTTTTTATGTCTATTGCTTTTTGCATTCCTATTTATTGTAAAAAGGCCTTTAGAGCCTCATTTTAATGATCTTCTTGCGAATGCGAGTAGTCGTCACATCTCTTCTTAGAGATAAGCTGCTACCATTCTAGCGAGTCTTTCACTTTGTATTTTTACAGTCTCTGTACATTTCTTTCATTAATAGAAATCATGTATTATTGTATATCTATGTTTATGGTTGCATATCTGATACATTTATGTTATATTATTGAATATCTCTAATATCTCTGTGCATTTCTTTATTATATCTCTGATCTCATTTCGTGCAGAAAATAATCCGGATCAGTGGTATCAGAGCAGGCTGCTCTTGATTGTTTTTTTAGTGCATATCCCCAATGAGGTCCAAGTATATCAAGTTGGGTCTCATGCTTGTCTCTCTTTAATACAATCTCTCTCGCACACCCAAGACACCCTCAATGGCGGAAGAAAAGAAAAACGATGGAGCAGACGATCCTATCAATATGTTGCTTGAACAAGCTCTCACACGACAAAGGGACGAAATGATGGAGAATTTTTCCCAAATCCTTAAACACCTGCCGATAGCATCAAGTGCATATTCATCAAGCGACCACTTTGGAGGCACCTCAACTTTCAAGGTACAAGTTAATTTTGATATTCCTGTATTTGAAGGACAGATAGTTGCAAAAGCCCTATAAAAATGGTTAACTCTGCTAGAAGGTTATTTTTTTGTTCACAATTTTTATGACAAAGAAAAGATCATCTTCGCACTCGTTAAAGCTCTCCCTCATGTCAAACATTGGTGGGAAACGTATTGGGAGAAAAGTTCGACAGAGGATTCTGGAATATATGGGGCCAATCCTACTTGGGATTGTTTTGTGGATGCGGTAAAGGAACAATATTACCCTATTAGCAACTATGAGAACCAATACATGAGATGGACCACACTGCAGCAAGAGAGGGACCAAGAAGTTCCGGAGATCACCAATACATTCCATACCTTTCTCACCAAGCTGGGTATCAAAGACTCTGAGCGACATTTGGTTCTGAAATACCGTGGGGCTCTACATAGATACATCCAGACTAAAATGGATTTTTTGGACATCTCATCATTCGGTGCTACTTATTGATATGATGTTAAAATTGAGCAGAAATTTAAGCACCAGAACAAATGGGAATCCGGGTCTACAAATCCACAATAACTAAAGTATGACAAAGACAACCCGAAAAAACAGTCTCCCGAAAACCAGTCCAAGACATAGGAAAATAAGGGTCACGGGAAGACAACGAAGGACACTGGAAAATGGTGTGATTTACGCAAAATCTCCTAGCACAACACCGATGAATTTCGCTCAAAACAGTCATTGGTGGTCGAGATCAAAGACAAGGAGCTGAACGCTGATTCAGAATCTGATTCTGAAAATATTGGTAAAGGATAGATCATTGATGTAGAACCCACTTCTATTGTTGCGACTGCAACAATTCAACCAGAAGAACCAACAGACCCTGAAGAAGGGGAGTGCCTTTTCCATTCACATATGTGGGTGAAGGGGACCCCACTACATTTTATTGTTGATAGTGGAAGATAGAAAAAAATCATCTCAGCAGAGGTCATCAAACAGTTGGGATTGTCGACAACACCACACCCGCTACCATACAAAATTGGGTGGCTTCAGCAAGAACGAGATCTCTGTGTCAACCAACAATGTGGATTGTCATATGGCATCCAACCCTTCAAGGATGAGGTATTATGTGATGTTTCCCCACTAGATGTCTGTGATGTTCTCTTGGGCCAACCATATATGTGGAAACACCATGTTGTTTATGAGTCCTGACCCCGTAGTGTCATTGTTACTTTTGGGGGTCATCTCTACAGAATACTAGAGGTAGTTCCAACTATTGTTCCACCTAAAAAGTGTCATTGTTGGTTGTGGAGCCTGATTATGTTCCTGATTTAGAGGTCCTTGCTTTCAACTGTGTTTATACCCCATGAAGACTTTACACCCTAGCAGTATGTACACTCTTCCATGTGGGGGAGTGCAGAGAGGGGGTACCCCGTCTGCGGGGTTTGGGGGGGCTATCCCCCTAGCTGGGGGGTTCAGGGGAAAAGCCCCCAAAGAAAAAATTGCCTTGTAAATGTATATTGTAATTTCATTGTAAATCTGGACTATTCATTATAAGGTCGTAGGTCTAATGGTAGAAATTATGTTAGGGTTTTTTTCCCTAGAAGACAACCCTCTGTTATGAGGGAAATGTATTGCGGCTATGCATTATGGCGAGTATGGTATTTTGAGAGAGGAGACTGTGAGAGAAACAAGAGGAAGTTACAGTGGGTTTTGCTGTAGGTTGTATCCCTTCATTTTCTAGATAATAATAAAGGAAGGACCCGAAAATTTCTCTGGTGGACGTAGCCCACACTGGGTGAACCACGTAAATCTGTGTCTCTCTTGTATTGTGTATCTTTTGTGTTTTGTTTCCGCATTTGTTTTATTTTATTTCTCTGCGGTCTTGTTTTTCTAACAGAGACGCCATGCTTTTTATGAGTCTCGATCTTGTAGTGTCATTGTTACTTTGGGGGTTCATCTCTATAAAATACCAGAGGTAGTTCCAACTATTGTTCCACCTAAAAAGTGTCACAAGGTAGTATCTCATACTGCAAAATTCATCTTCTTCACAATCTGTTAAAAAAGGGAACAAAAGGACACTGCAACCACTACAACCTCACCCCTTGCACCTTATATCCAACATAAGCAGATCAACAAGTTTTCAACAAAGAGAAAAGATTCCTTCTGCACACCTTCCTCTCATTTAGTGTGATTTTTTGAACATCCTCAGCTTCAAACGGTTCATGACAGACTTCCACAAACTAAGCAGTGCGACATCTCCAACAATACAACCAGCTCACCAAGATGAAGATCCAAAAAATGAATTTCCCTCTCCCCCCGGAAATCAACTCAATTTATACCATTGTTTCATAAAGAGGGAGTATTGATCCAAGTGGATATCGTTGGCCACTCACCCTTTCCGACTGGCTCAAAACAATTTTCTGGAAATTTTGGCAATTTACTATTTTTAGCAGGTTTTAACTTCCGGGGCCATTTTGAGGGCCTAAATGAAGATTTTTCAATACATAGGTTCTCAATATTACCCTAAGGCATGCTTTATCCTCCAAAAATTAATCTCCTCAATGATACCTTTCCAACGAGCTATCATACGCCTAAAACGGAGATTGTATGCAAAAGTTATGACCCCGAGAAGTTGATGTACTAACTTACCCAAATGGGGCCCACATGAATTTTGGCGCTTCATCTCCTAGGGTTAGGTTTTTGGATGTATAGGGTTTTTAGCATTCTTGTTTATTGTAAAAAGGCCTTTAGAGCCTCATTGTAATGATATTCTTGCAAATGCGAGTAGCCGTCACATCTCTTCTCAGACATAAGATGCCACCATTCTAGCGAGTCTTTCACTCTATATTCTTACAGTCTCTGTACATTTATTTCATTAATAGAAATCATGTATTAATATATATTTGTATTTATGTTTGCATCTCTGATACATTTATGTTATATTATTGAATATCTGTAATATCTCTATGCATTTCTTTATTATATCTCCGATTGCATTTCGTGCCGAAAATAATCCAGATCATACTTACAACAAAGAAATGTACTCCATTGTGCAAGCTTGCCGCCAGTGGAGACATTATATTCTTGGGAAGGAGACAATCATCCACACTGATAATAAGCCACTGCAATTCATGCAGACACAAGGAAAATTGCAGAATGATCGCCATCAAAAGTGGTCCACATACTTGCAGCAATTCCACCTCAACATCAAGTATAAAACATGAAGCACCAATCGCGTTGCTGATTGCCTCAGCAGACCGCCATTCATGGAACTCACCATGGTGCTATAATCCTATAGCCATGAGACCTCTGGATGGCCCCAACTCTATGAGATAGACCCAGACTTCGCCACCACCTACCAAATGTTGGGTGCAAAGGCAGTTGTCGATAATTTCCATCTTCAGGATGGGTTGTTGTGTCGTCTGGGCCATATTTGTGTTCCATCAAGCGAGTGAGTGAAGATAATCTTGGAATCACACTATAGTCGAGTGGAAAGACACTTTAGCATCGAAAAGACAGTGGAAATGCTATAGAAACATTTCTATTGGCCGAAATTTCGACAGGAGGTCGACAAGTATATCAGGTCTTGCACTGCCTGTGCTATTGCCAAATCCACCACTAAGAAACGAGGCTTGTACACTCCTCTTCCTACTCCTGATAGGCCATGGGAATCCATCTCAATGGACTACATGTCGGGCCTCCCATGCACCAATCAGGGAAATGACTTTGTTTTTGTGGTTGCTGATCGCTTTTCTAAGATGGCGATTCTAGTTGCCTGCAAGAAGAACATCATAGCAGAGGCCACTGCCAAGATATTCTATGAACGAGTCTAGGTACATTTTGGAATCCCAAAAAACATTGTCTCAGATTGGGACAATAAATTTCTCATCACATTTTGGTCGAGCCTCTGGTCACTACTGGAAACCAAGCTCACCAAATCCACAGCCTTCCACCCCCAAACAGACGACCAAACTAAGGTCATCAATCGAATGATTGTGCATATCCTTCGCATGTATAATTCAAAGTACCCTCACACATGGGATGAGACCCTTCCCTATGTCCAACATAGCTACAACCGAGCCCCGCATAGCTCAACTAGCCACAACCCCTTTCAGGTGGGGTTGGGATTCCAACCATTCGGTCCCATAGATGTTGCACTTCCCCTTGTGGTCACCTCGACCGACTCATATCCTGCTCCAATTGAAGATGAAAAAGCCACCCAGTTCATTGAGAATATCCATCACATCCGCCAACAGGTTTAGGATATCCTACATAAGTCCAATGACAAGTACAAGCAGTGCCATGATCAACATCGGGTGCCACATAGGTTTCAGGTGGGCAACAAAGTTTGGTTGCACTTGCAAAACGAATTCCTTACAGGACCCCATCAGAAGATTTTCCCAATCCATTATGGGTTGTACACCATCACCAAGACCATAGGGGATAATTATTTTGAGCTCAACATTCCTCCTTTTATTGGCCTACACCTAGTGTTCAACATGGATCTCCTTTGCCCTTATTTCCCACCATTATTGGACACCTCAGATGTAGCAGAGCAGCTGACACCAACAGAGCTTAACCCCAAATGCATACAACAAGCATCCAATGATCACATTGTGGACACACAGATCAAGGGAACTCGACAACAAAGGATCCATCTTTATCGAGTCGTCAAAGCAGGGCAGCTCCTGCACGAAAGAAAGTGGCTCACCCGAGGCCAAATTCAGCATAAATTTCCTCATCTCATGGGGGAAATCAACAAAATGGAGAAAATTACTTCTTAAAGAGGGAGGATTGATCCAAGTGGATATCAGTGGCCACCCACCTCTTCCAACTGGCTCAAAATAATTTTTTGACAATTTTGGCAATTTACTATTTTTAGCAGTTTTAACTTCCGGGGCCATTTTGAGAGCGTAAATGAAGGTTTTTCAGGATAGAGCTCCTCAATTATATCCAAAGGAATGATTTATCCCCCAAAATGAATCTCCTCAACAATACCTTTCCAACGAGCTATCATACACCTAAAACGGAGATCGTATGAAAAAGTTACGACCCCGGGAAATTGATGTACTAACTTACCCAAACGAGGCCCACATGACTTTTGGCGCTTCATCTCCTAGTGTTAGGTTTTTGGATGTCTAGGGTTTTTGAAATTCCTGTTTATTGTAAAAAGTTATTCAGAGCCTCATTGTAATCATCTTCTTGTGAATGAGCGCAACCGTCACATCTCTTCTTAGAGATAAGTCGCCACCATTCCAACAAGCTTGTTTTCGTTGCATTTATAGTTTCAACTTATTTCCTTATAGAATAGAAAACCAATTTTATTGTATCTCTGTTATTTTGTGTTAATAACCTGTTAATAATTTGTAGTCATTTTTTTCTGCTTATAAAATCCGGATCACTTGACAACTAGGGGGCAACCATATGCCACTCATGGATTGATCACTGAATAAGCAGGTGGCTGCAAAAGTCAATCCTCGTTCATTGATTGAACCCTCCTCGGGATCAGGATGTGATTTGAATATTAAGGGGGGGAGGTGTCGAAAGTGGTTTGGACCCACACCACTTTTGGGCTCGAAATGTACCTCTTCTTTCCACTTAGCCACCTCACAAAAACGCGGTTTGGATTTCGGCCCGCCCTTTGGATTTTAACGCCCGCGCAGTTTGTGGCGCCAAAATGACTGGTGGCCATCAATCCAATCGTGATCTATGATTTGGGCACACTGACTATTTTAGCTCCCCTGCCAAAGTTTTATCCACCTGCTAACTACGTAATCCTTCCAACTACGTTTAGGGATGGTGCTAAATCGAAATGCACAAGGGATTTTTGTTTTTGCAAACTGCACTTGCCTGCTTCCCTGCAGCTATGGATGTCGACTGTGACCCTGGGTAACTTTATGTGATAACATAGTGTTTGGAGGAAACTATTTTTAACTGCAGTACCACCATGCTTGTATGCATGAAGAGACAACTCACAAAGTGTCTATGGCGTACCAACAAGAACTTCGGGTTTGGTACCATTATATGCTTCTTCTTTGAGAGGGTGCCTAGTCTTAGTCCCAGAGAGATGGTACAAGGGCATGTAGCCTCTTTCCCAGCAGTGAGTAGGTGGGAAGATTAGTTTCCTAGATAGGGTGGAGGGAGGACTATAGAGGCCTTCAATGACAATTTTTTTGACTGGTGGGCATGCCAGATCTCGATGATCGAGGATTACCCCTATGCAGGGATCAACTTTATCAAAGACCCAAACATGCCTGTGCCTCCCGGCGAGGAGTGTGGTGAGATAGGTAGCATATATTTTAAATTTCATTAAATTTTTAATTTTCATATATATCCTTTTTATGTGTGTGTAGAGTAATGACTTGTGAATTTGTTGTGTACATATGTGGGGATTGTTCGATCGACAAACTTCGCCAGGACTCTACGTCATCCTCGACTAGAGGCGGAACCAACAATGACAGGAGAACCAACAACTATGGGAGGACCCCTAATTGGAGGGTCTGACAAAGTATTACGATGAGTGGAGTGAAACCTCACTTCACTCACTCGTGTCGTTGCTATGGTTGAGATCGAGGATCTCCCCCCGGCTATGCAGCCACATGTAGTAGGGGTGCCTCAGACTTGGGTCTAGCTGTTCCAGCATCTTGTGAACATTTTCATTCATTATAGAAAGGCCAATAAGCCTCGTCCTTAGATAGTGTTGGACCATTGATGTGTTAAGGGAACTTTTTGTACTATATATATTTTTTGAGGGCGTAAGCCCAACGATGTAGACCGATGAATTTTAAGGCTTTTATGCCCACTTTTGTACTCATAAAACTATTTTTTGGATATATATATATATTTCTTTATGGATAACATTTTTTACAAATGTATTTACATGTGTATGTGTGTTCTTTTCTTTTTATGTGTGAGAAAAATGCCAATCTAAAACTTGATTAGCTAGAGTATATGTTAAATGATTAAATATCCTAGGAACATGGATATATGCAATGTAATCAAAAGATCGTTCTAAGAGATGTACCCTAAGGAATCGTTGGTGCAGAGTGGGATCATAAATACGATAAACCCCATTTAACTGGGACACAACCAACATAGCATCTAGGTAAACCCAAAGGCGATAAATTCCATGTGATAAAGCATTACAAAGCAATTATATCACTGCATTGTACTTGACAACATTATTTGTTGTGTCACCTAGACAAATACCTCTGGAAGATGGAAACTGACCTCCAGGTGTGAAAATCACCCAAGCTACAGAAGCAAGCCTCTGAGTGTGTCAGCTAGCACCATCTGCGAACCCAAAATAAACCTCTAATTCACTTGGCATCTACCACAGTGAAAAAGAAGACATAAATAACTACATGTCCACAAGACAAAAAAGAAAAAATAAATATAAGAGACTATACATATATACAATAAGCCACCTAGGTCAAGAACCTAAGAGTAGTACTTCTTAAGGTAGATCCCATTTCTAGGATCCGCTAAAGCATTTCTCTCAAAATCAACTAGACGGTAAGCGTCCTTCTCTAAGACCCCTTTCACAATGAACGGTCTGAACCACATGGATTTGAACTTGCCTGACCCTAGGGGATCTTTGTCTTGATCATAGACCAAGACAAGATAGCCTTCGAAGAAAATACAAGGACAAATGGACCGATCATACTGACACTTGACTCATTGCTTATGAGCTTCATTGGCTAAGGCTTCATCATGATGCTACTCATCAAAATGCTAGATATATAGAAGGTGTTCTTCAAATGGTGAAGTGTCTGATAGTAATTCCATTGCCAACTTTAAAGGAGGTATCTGACATTAAATAGGTAAGACTACTTCTAGTTGGTATATGAGTTGAAAAGGTAAAAACCTAGTGACAGTCTTCACAAACGTTCGATAGGCCCACAATGTTGAATACAACATCAAATGCCAATTTGACTTGGCATAATTGATCCCCTGCTGGAGAATAGTCTTGAGAGACTTATTCACAGCTTCAACCTAACCATTTTCTTGCGGGTAGTAGGGTGACAAATGTTCTTGTTTGAACCCAAGATTTGATGTTAATTCAGTCATCATTTTGTTATGGAAGTGACTTCCATAGTCAGTGACAATCTCCTTCAGGATACTTAACCTTTCTACTATCTGATTAAAGATGAAAAGAGTCGCAGTTTCTCCATCGTTGTTGAATGTTGGCATAGCTTCGACCCACTTCGTGAAGTAGTCTACTGCTACGATGATGTAACAATGCCCCATGGATTAAGATGGGTGACATGTAGTAAATTCAATCCATCACTTGGTGAATGGACCAACAATAATAACCGAAAACATAGGATCAGGGTGTGCCCACATCTTTTGACTGAAGATCTGGCATGGGTGATACTCATTGACCACCTCCACACAATCCCTGATTAATGAGGGACAAAAGTAACCTACATGTAGAATATTTTGGGATGTTTACAACCCAGACAAATAACCACCACATGCTCTGGTGTGACAGTCATTCAAAAAGAGATCTTCTTCTTCGTGTGTAAGACATCATCGAAGAATGCAATCTATGCCTCGGTGATACAAAATGTCATCGAGTATAAGATAGTTTCATGCCTGATGCCAAATTCGATGACGCTCATCATGAGGAGAAGAAGTGGGCTACTTCAAATTATGGAGATACACAAGTATATCTCCATACCAGGAGTCCAAATATGCAATTAGAAAAATATATTCATTGATAGGTGATTCTTCGGGCATGGTATCACTAGACTCGACTGACAGTTCCGAAATTAGTTTGATAACGACCAATGACTTTTTGGATTTCGCAAAAACAAAATCCAAGTCAAACTCCTGTAGGATTACTATCCATCTACTGATATTTCCGCTAATGACCTGTCGTGTTAACACATATTAGAAAGGGTTGACGACAACAATGACGGTGGTCTTGTGAAGAAAAATGTAGTGAAAAAATATTGGATAGCGTGGACAACTTCCAAAGCAATTTTCTCAACATGAGAGTAGTTGAGTTCCGGTCCAACTAGTCCTTGACTAAGATAATATATAACGTTCTCTTCAAGCATGTGATCTTCGTGAACCAAGACCATGCCGATGGTCGACTTCGCAACAACCAAATACAACAATAAGTCTTTGTTATAATCAGGAGGCCAGAGAAAAGGGGTGGATGTTAGGGGACGTTTGAATGCTTCAAAAGTGCGTTGAGAATATTCATCCCAACATAATGGGATCCCTTTTTTCAAAATACGCATGAACCCTTTAGTGATCTCGGAATAATTAGCGAAAAAAACACCGAAGAAAAGCCACTTTCCCCTGTAAGCTCTGAAGCTGTGGTATTGTGCATGGGGGAGGAAATTGAACTATCACCTCAACCTTGAGAGGATAGAACAGGATCCCTATTCTCGATACAATGAAACCTAAAAGATGACCTAATGTCACACAAAACCTGCACTTGTTAGGATTCAAGCGAATATGATAGTAGCGACATCTCTCAAAGATTAGTCGTAGATGGGTGGAATGATATGGATTTTATGAGCAGAACGAAATGAATACAGATTATTAATAGGTGCTTAACACAAAATAACAGAGATACAGTAAAACTACTTTTCTATTCAATAACGAAATAAGATGAAACTGTAAAATGCAGCGGAAACAAGCTTGCTGGAATGGTGGCAGCTTATCTCTGAGAAGAGATGGGACGGAAGCACGCATTCGCAAGAAGAAGGTTACAATGAGGCTCTGAAGGCATTTTTACAATAAGAAAGAATGCCCAAAACCCTATAAATCCAAAAACCTAACCCTAGGAGATGAAGCACCAAAAGTCATGTGGGCCCCGTTTGGGTAAGTTAGTACATCAACTTCCCGGGGTCGTAACTTTTGCATACGATATTCGTTTTAGGCGTGTGATAGCCTATTGGAAAGGTATCGTCAAGGAGATTCTTTTGGGGCCTCATTACTACCTTCAAATATAATTGAGTAGCTCTATCCAAAAAAACCTTCATTTAGGCCCTCAAAATGGCCCTAGAAGTTAAAATTGCTAAAAATAGTAAATTGCCAAAATTGTCAGAAAACTGTTTTGAGACAGTTGGAAAAGGTGGGTGGCCACCGATATCCATATGGATCAATCCTCCATCCTTAGGAAGAAATGGTCTCCATTGCGTTGAGGTCCCCCATCAGATGAGGAAATTTCTGCTGAATTTGGCCCCAGTTGAGCCACTTGCCTTGGTGCAGGAGCTGCCCTGCTTTGACGACTTGATAAAGATAGATCCTTTGTTGTCGAGTTCCCTTGATATGTCTATCCAAAATATGATCATTGGATGCCTGTTGTAGGTAGTGGACATTGAGCTCTTTTGGTGTCAGTTGTTCTGTTACTTCTGAGGTGTCCAATAATGGTGGGAAATAAGGGCAAAGGAGATCCACGTTGAACACTGGGTGCAGACCAAGGAAAGGAGGAATGTTAAGCTCAAAAGAATTATCCCCCATGGCCTTGGTGATAGTGTATGACCCATAATGGAGTGGGTGAAGCTTCCGATGGGGTCCTGTAAGGCATTCTTTCTGCAAGTGAAACCAAACTTTGTCGCCCACCTGAAACTTATGCGACACTCGATTTTGATCATGGCGCTGTTTGTACTTGTCATTGGACTTCTGTAGGATATCCTGAACCTGTTGGCGGATGTGCTAGATCTGCTCAATGAACCGGGTGGCTTTGTCAGCTTCAGTTGGAGTAGGAGATTATTTGGTCGAGGTGACCGCAAGGGGAAGTGCAACATCTATGGGTCCCAATGGTTGGAATCCTAACCCCACTTGAAAGGGGCTATGGCCGGTTGAGCTATGCAGGGCTCGGTTGTAGCTATGCTAGACATAGGGAAGGTTCTCATCCCATGTTTGAGGGTGCTTTGAATTATACATGTGAAGGATATGCACAATCATTCGATTTACAACCTCGTGTTGGCAGCCAATTCACATTTTTCCACTGTCTTATAAGCTGCCTACACCAATGTTTTGCAAACCTTAATTTTTCATCGCAATTCTCAAATAAATGACACTTTTTACGATTTTTGCACACTTACCTTCGTTTTTGTTTTCACGACTATAAGCGTGAAAACTTGGTCTTTCAAAGTCGCATTAAAATGATTATTGAATTGTCGTTATCCTTCTTGTCGATATGCCTATTGCACTTATATTTTACTTATCATTATACAGTTGGCAAAACTTTTTGATCTGTACTCATTGGACATTCTTGGATTGATTGTGTGACTTTGTCTCATTGAGTTTTTGATGCATTGGCAATTGGATTTATTGATTTGATCTACTTGACCACTGGTTTCATAAAAATACATTGATGTTATGGTTTAAACTCTTGGCACATTGGTTAAACTCTTGGTATGAATTGTTCTATAAAACGCATTGGCGCATTGGTCCAACACTTGGGATTGGTTTCAATTTGTATGTTGGTTTTAAATCTTTGGCATAATGTTTGATTGCATGCATGGTTTATCCACTTACCAAAGGTTTCAATGGATTGATTGAAATGGCATAGTTATAACACATGTGCGTTGTTATTTGTATAGTTGAAAGCGCCGACGGTTGTACCTTGGAAATAACTATTATGCATGGCCAACGAATAGCTCCATCACCTTCGCACGATGTCATTAATGCCTATCCCTTATCCCTGTTTCACTTATGTTAGCTCGGGTAATCCTTCGCGCACTCTGCTCCTGTGTATGCTATGATTCAAACCCTAGACTTACCACGTGCTCTTCCCCATGGCACCGGTGGTGCGAATTGAGCCGAACGGTAGCCAAGACTTGCTACTGTTCGACAATGCACGGAAAGACTTAGAGGATAGTGGTTGGCTCACCTTTGTACAATGATTCGAGGGTTTTAATCTATTTGTTGCACAACAGTTCTCCCTGACTTTTGATGGCTGTAGAGCCAAGGTGGGTGACATTTAGCTGGAAATCAGTGAAGAGTTCATTAGCTCTGCCACCGGGTTACCCTCCATGGGCCAACATTGGTTTAAAAAACCTAAAGTGGAGGAGGTGCCATGGCCACTACTGTTTGTCTCACGGAAGGTCACATCCTGTGACATAGGTATGTCGATTTCCATGCTTAAACCAAGATGGCATGACCTTTTGATGGTGGTCAAGCAATTCGTGACCTATGAGGGTCGATATGGACTCATTTTTCTTTATCACCTTCGACTGTTAATGAATTTTATGGGTTACCCATTGAATATGCCTTTTTATTTCCAGCGTAGGCTATATAAAATTTCAAAAAGGTTTAAAAGAGAAAAGGCCGATAGTAGCCTATTCCACCATGGTCTAATCATACTCATCGTTGTTCATCACTTAAATCTTCACGGTGATAGTTGGTGATCTTTTATCTCTCGAAATGGTTTTGCTGAGGCAGAGCCCATCCAAGTTGACAAGCCTGTGGTTAGTGAAACCAAGGTCGAGCCACCCGTGCCCTTCCATGTCCTACTTCCCTCTCCTAAACCCTCAGTCGACCCTGATATTGAGTTACCCGACGTTATAACTAAGAAGGCCGAGGCTATAAAAAATCCTGTGAGAAAAAAGGTTAGAGGTAACCCTACTGTTGACGAAAAAGGTAAAAAGAATGCTCGGATTATCTCAAGAATGGCTAGGAATAAGCCTAAACCTAGTGCTGAGCAGAATCCCATAGTCCTTAGTGAGGATTCAGACTCTGACATAGAACGCTTCCTAGCTAGTGAGTACCCTTACTCACAGGGTCTGTGTTTCAAGCCACCCTATGACTTCGTTTCTAATCTCCCCCCTTGCCTAAGAAACAATCCTAGCTACTATGGGATCAAGCTATCTAACGAAACCCTCGGCAATTTAACCAAACCCTCACCTGCTTTTTTGAAGCCCGGACAGTCGTCATGTGACCAATATGATGTGTGGTTCGAACGATACTATATAGATGTCCCCTTATTACAGTCAAAGATCCAATCATTGGAAAACCAAGTTGCAGTGTTGACCAACCAAAGGGACAAGCTTCAACCAAATGATAGGAAGCAGAAAACCACTGGTTCCATCGTTTTTAGGAATGTTGAATCAGCTACAGCCATTGTCAATTCCAAAATGTCATGATCAAGCCGTCTGCTCATCATCCAGGTATGAATTTAGGTATCAATTTCGTTTTGTGAATTGCTTGGATTAATATAATGATGTGAGTTTGGATTTCAAATAGCTTTGAAATGTCTCTGTCATAATGTTGTTCATCCTATACATTGTTTTCGTTTTGCTAAAATTAAATGAAGTTTTGATTTGGATACACGATTTTCTCATTCCCAGTTTAGCGATTGAATGGTTTTCATTGGATTTGATTCAATTGTTTGTTGGTATGAGTTAACGAAATTAATGGTTTGCTTTTGATTGGATTTGTTTGTATCTAATTTGAACAGAAGATTTTCATGCTAAATTTAGAGCACGATCATGTTTTGATTTGGTATGATTTCGTTATGGTTAGATCATATCGGCTCTAATGTAGTTTGTATGCTGTGATTTTGGAGTGACTTCATGAGTTTGAATTGATATAATCTTCTAAATCGGGAATACAACTCTGATTGAATCTGATTTGGAAAGAACGACTCTGTTTTTTTTTTTTTTTATGCAAACAATATTCTCATTTAAGTCTGTGCAAATGATATCTACGCCCGAATCATGGAACGGTTTTGATTCACAATGACTATGTTAAACCCCAACTGTTCGATTCTCTCTTGTCCTGATTGGATTGCTGTGTATCTTCAGTTAGTACAATTGATTTTATGAATTGGATTCGTATCAAAAAATAGACTCGATTGCTTCTCTGTTAATTTTAATTTTCAAACGAGTTTGTTAACTCAAATCGACTTATGTTACTTCTGTCAAATTCGTATGAGGAAATTCGGGTAATAGTTCTTTTAAAATGAATTCAAGAAATATTTTCGTGAATGTCAATTGATTTTGTCTGCCCCAATTTGTAATAACAAACGATCGGACAACTCTTACGGATCTTGTTATCAATTGATTGATCTCATTACGATTTCGTTTGTGACCATTTACGCACCATTTTTTATTTAATTCACTCATGGCATGGATCGTTTGTTATGTCAATACAGTTATGTCGATTTGAAAATGATATTGTTGTTTTCATATGGATTCGATCGTGTTTCCTGTTGATGGATGAGGCAGCATAACAATTGACTATGATTTGTTTAACTGTATCGATTTCAATTTGATATGAAACGATTTCATTACTGTTCGATATGATTCTGTTCACCCAATCTTGTGGTTACAAACGAAATAGAGCAGATGCATCTCTATAGTCATTTAATTTTAGTCTTGTTTTGATCTCAAACTAGTATAACAATTTCAATTTGAATGATTCGTTTTTTTTTCAAATAGCTACTAGATACTTGTTAATAGTTGAATTTAATTCTTTAATTGATTTTAATTGATTTTAATGCTGATTCTGTGTCTGATTTAGACTAGCTATAGAATCGTAAGATTCTGTAGCTAGTCTATAGAATTAGATTTTTATCATTTTTATCAATAAAATATCCTTCTAACTTGTCCATCTTTAACCCTTTTTAGGTACATCCGAATTGCATTGGGCATGCTGGACAGTCTAGGAGATATTTGTGTGTTTTAGTTTTATTTTAGGTTCCTAGTTTAGTCAGACTTGGGATATTTTCCTAGATTTATGTAAACAGTTTTGATAACTTCCACAGGGATGTTTTACCCTGTGGAAGGTCTTTAAATACTTATTATTTTGTGTAATAAGGAGCATTCTCACTTGTGGGAGAACCAGGCTATGGATTTCTAATACAAACTGAGACGAGAGTTGATGTTATTGCTACAACTTTCGCTGTCATAATAGCAATCTTTTGTTTCAAGTTTATGCATATCAGTTTGCAGTTGGTTATAGACTACTTTAGCTATCATAATCTATTGCAGGATAATATGATTTGATTAATGTGCTATCCATATCTGATTTCTTTCAATATTTAAAAATACAACAATTATTTTGTTTCAGTTAATGAATGACAGATTTCTCTTCTTCGTTAATTGAATCA
>JZKD02S1673625.1:741295-755466 GCA_000966675.3 Picea glauca
TAATAATGCAGTCATGAACGCAAGTGGGCGCACCACGAGAACCATAATACGGTTGTTGTCAGGGAAGTCCCCTTGATCTTTTTCTCTTTGCTTTTAGTTGAACATTTATTTTCAATAACACGCTATCGTCATGAAAATCCTAAATGGAAGGTAAAGAGATAAATAAATCTGAATCAACCCTGACCCTAGGTACCACGAGTAAGACTGCTTTCTCATCAATAGGATTTTCCATTTCTTCCTTTCAGTTTCCCAAGGGATTTGTTGCATGAGGTTTTCAGATGCACCTTCTGTGCATATTTGTTTTTTGTTTTTGTTGTTTGGATTTCTTTGCTTTCCAATTTTTTCTTCGCTGGTGTGTTTTGATTTCTCCCTTATGCTTACTAGTTTTTGCTTTTGGAAATACACATACCTGAATTTTTGAACTATTCAGACAAAGAAAAACAAAAAATTCTTTCACTGAAATGACTGCTAAAAAATTGTATAAACATCAATTACATACTTTTGAAATTTATATTTGTGTTGAAAAGACTGCTTTTTGAAAGAAGTTAACTGATTTTGATCTGTGAGTGAAGCTTTTCACGATCATCCATTATCTTTTTACATTGTCCCTGTTCCTTAAAGGAACGACTCAGAATATGTCTCCCTGGCTTAGAAGGTTGGTTTTGTAAATAAATCATCTCTGGATCTTAATGAAGGACAGTTCTAAAAAAAAAAAAATTTGCTGAGGACTGAAAAAATATGTTTAAAATATCGTAATTTTCAGCGTCACCCTGCTCGATCATATATCTTTAAAAAATTAAAACATAAAAGAGCTGTGGGAAGTGCTTGTAAATCCACCGGGATGCTGAACAGGTCTGCTGGCAGCGGGTAAATGCATGAATGACGCCAAGACAACTTCACCGGGGTACTGACCAGGCCCGCTGGCAGCGAAGCAATGTCGGGTATATGAAAATTTGAAAATAAGAAACCTCTTTAATGTCCTTTATTCTGATCTAGAACTTCTTGGCAGGATACAGATGTCAGAGTGGGTTAAATGGAAACCCTGTCGAGGCTATGGACGCCTGCTGGCAGCAGTGGCTCTGTCAACAGTATTGGAGATTTTATCTTTAATATCGTGACTCACTAGTCTTAGGACTGTTATCTGTTTTCATCTTTTAAAACACTGCTGGAATAGTTGATTAATGATGATGTTTATATGATTTTCTGGTTGTTGTTTTTGAGTTGGAATTATCTTTGTTGTCCTAATCTGAATTTTTTCCTTTTGGCAGAGATAACTGCTTCTACCAGTGTGTCGCCATTGTTGGCAGCCAATTCACATTTTTCCACTGTCTTATAAGCTGCCTACACCAATATTTTGCAAACCTTAATTTTTCGTTGCAATTCTCAAATAAATGACACTTTTTACGATTTTTGCACACTTACCTTCGTTTTTGTTTTCACGACTGTAAGCGTGAAAACTTGGTCTTTTGAATTCGCATTAAAATCATTATTGAATTTTCGTTATCCTTCTTGTCGATATGCCTATTGTACTTATATTTTACTTATCATTATACAGTTGGCAAAACTTTTTGATTTGTACTCATTGGACATTCTTGGATTGATTGTGTGACTTTGTCTCATTAAGTTTGTGATGCATTGGCAATTGGATTTATTGATTTGATCTACTTGACCACTGGTTTCATAAAAATACATTGATGTTATGGTTTAAACTCTTGGCACATTGGTTAAACTCTTGGTATGAATTGCTCTATAAAACGCAATGGCGCATTGGTCCAACACTTGGGATTGGTTTCGATTTGTATGTTGGTTTTAAATCTATGGCACAATGTTTGATTGCGTGCATGGTTTATCCACTTACCAAAGGTTTCAATGGATTGATTGAAATGGCATAGTTATAACACATGTGAGTTGTGATTTGTATAGTTGAAAGCGTCGATGGTTGTACCTTGGCAATAACTATTATGCATGGCCAGCGAATAGCTCCACCACCTTCACACGATGTCATTAATGCCTATCCCTTATCCCTGTTTCACTTCTGTTAGCTTGGGTAATCCTTCGTGCACTCTGCTCCTGTGTATGTTATGATTCAAACCCTGGACTTACTGTGTGCTCTTCCCCATGGCACCGGTGGTGCGAATTGAGCCGAACGGTAGCCAAGACTTGCTATTGTTCGACAATGCACGGAAAGACTTAGAGGATAGCGGTTGGCTCACCTTTGTACAACGATTCGAGGGTTTTAATCTATTTTTTGCACAGCAGTTCGCCCTGACTTTTGATGGCTGTAGAGCCAAGGTGGGTGACATTCAGTTGGAAATCAGTGAAGAGTTCATTAGATCTGCCAACAGGTTACCCTCCATAGGCCAGCGTTGGTTTAAAAACTCTAAAGTGGAGGAGGTGCCATGGCCACTACTGTTCGTCTCACGGAAGGTCACATCCTGTGACAGAGGTATGCCAATTTCCATGCTTAAACCAAGATGGCATGACCTTTTGATGGTGGTCAAGCAATTCATGACCTGTGAGGGTCGATATGGACTCATTTTTCTTTATCACCTTCGACTGTTAATGAATTTTATGGGTTACCCATTGAATATGCCTTTTTATTTCCAACGTAGCCTATATAAAATGTCAAAAAGGTTTAAAAGAGAAAAGGCCGATAGTAGCCTGTTCCACCATGGTCTAATCAGACTCATCGTTGTTCATCACTTAAATCTTCACGGTGATAGTTGGCAATCTTTTATCTCTCGAAATGGTTTTGCTGAGGCAGAGCCCGTCCAAGTTGACAAGCCTGTGTTTAGTGAAACCAAGCTCGAGCCACCTGTGCCCTTCCATGTCCTACTTCCCTCTCCTAAACCCTCGATCGAACCTGATATTGATTTAGCCGATGTTATAACTAAGAAGGCCGAGGCTATAAAAAATCCTGTGAGAAAAAAGGTTAGAGGTAACCCTACTGTTGATGGAAAAGGTAAAAAGAACACTCAGCTTATCTCAAGAATGGCTAGGAATAAGCCTAAACCTAGTGCTGAGTAGAAGCCCATAGTCCTTAGTGAGGATTCAGACTCTGACATAGAACGCTTCCTAGCTAGTGAGTACCCTTACTCATAGGGTTTGTGTTCCGAGCCACCCTATGACTTCGTTTCTAATCTCCCCCCTTGCCTAAGAAACAATCCTAGCTACCCTGGGATCAAGCTATCTAACGAAACCCTCGACAATTTAACCAAACCCTCACCTGCTTTTTCGAAGCCCGGACAGTCGTCATGTGACCAATATGATGTGTGGTTCGAATGATACTATATAGACGTCCCCTTATTACAGTCGAAGATCCAATCATTGGAAAACCAAGTTGCAGTGTTGACCAGCCAAAGGGACAAGCTTCAACCAAATTATAGGAAGTAGAAAACCACTGGTTCCATCGTTTTTAGGAATGTTGAATTGGCTACAGCCGTTTTCAATTCCAAAATGTCATGATCAAGCCGTCTGCTCATCATCCAAGTATGAATTTAGGTATCAATTTCGTTTTGTGAATTGCTCGGATTAATATAATGATGTGAGTTTGGTTTTCAAATAGCTTTGAAATGGCTCTGTCATAATGTTGTTCATCCTGTACATTGTTTTCGTTTTGCTAAAATTAAATGAAGTTTTGATTTGGATACACGATTTGCTCATTCCCAGTTTAGCGATTGATTGGTTTTTCGTTGGATTTGATTCGATTGTTTTTTGGTATGAGTTAATAAAATTAATGGTTTGCTTTTGATTGGATTTGTTTCTATCTAATTTGAACAGAAGATTTTCATGCTAAATTTAGAGCACGATCATGTTTTGATTTGGTATGATTTCGTTATGGTTAGATCATATCGGCTCTAATTTGGTTTGTATGTTGTGATTTTGGAGCGACTTCGTGAGTTTGAATTGATATAATCTTCTAAATTAGGAATACAACTCTAATCGACTCCGATTTGGAAAGAACGACTCTATTTTTTTTTTTTTATGCAAACAATATTCTCATTTAAGCCTGTGCAAATGATATCTATGCCCGAATCATGGAACGGTTTTGATTCACAATGACTGTGTTAAACCCCAACTGTTCGATTCGCTCTTGTCCTGATTGGATTGTTGTGTATCTTCAGTTAGTACAATTGATTTTATGAATTGGATTCGTATCAAAAAATAGACTCGATTGCTGCTCTGTTAATTTTAATTTTCAAATGAGTTTGTTAACTCAGATCGACTTATGTTACTTCTGTCAAATTCGTATGAGGAAATTCAGGTAATAGTTCTTTTAAAATGAATTCAAGAAATATTTTCGTGAATGTCAATTGATTTTGTCTGCCCCAATTTGTAATAACAAACGATCAGACAACTCTTACGGATCATGTTATCAATTGATTGATCTCATTACGATTTCGTTTGTGACCATTTACGCACCAGTTTTGATTTAATTCGCTCATGGCATGGATCGTTTGTTATGTAATTATAGTTATGTCGATTTGAAAATGATCTTGTTGTTTTCATATGGATTTGATCGTGTTTCCTGTTGATGGATGAGGCAGCATAACAATTGACTATGATTTGTTTAACTATATCAATTTCAATTTGATATGAAACGATTTCATTACTGTTCGATATGATTTTGTTCACCCGATCTTGTGGTTACAAACGAAATAGAGCAGATGCATCTCTGTAGTCATTTAATTTTAGTCTTGTTTTGATCTCAAACTATTATAACAATTTCAATTTGAATGATTCATTTGTTTTTAAAATAGCTACTAGATACTTGTTAATAGTTAAATTTAATTCTTTAAAGATTTGAATTGATTTTAATGCTGATTCTGTGTCTGATTTAGACCAGCTACAAAATCGCAAGATTCTGTAGCTAGTCTATAGAATTAGATTTTTATCATTTTTATCAATAAAATATCCTTCTAATTTGTCCATATTTAACCCTTTTCAGGTACATCCAAATTGCATTGGGCATGCTGGACAGTCTAGGAGATATTTGTGTGTTTTAGTTTTATTTTAGGTTCCTAGTTTAGTCAGACTTGGGATATTTTCCCAGATTTATGTAAACATTTTTGATAACTTCCACAGGGATGTTTTACCCTGTGGAAGGTCTTTAAATACTTATTATTTTGTGTAATAAGGAGCATTCTCACTTGTGGGAGAACCAGGCTATGGATTTCTAATACAAACTGAGACGAGAGTTGATGTTATTGCTACAACTTTCGCTTTCATAATATCAATCTTTTGTTTCAAGTTTATGCATATCAGTTTGCAGTTGGTTATAGACTACTTTAGCTATCATAATCTATTGCAAGATGATATGATTTGATTAATGTGCTATCCATATCTGATTTCTTTCAATATTTAAAAATACAACAATTATTTTGCTTTAGTTAATGAATGACAGATTTCTCTTCTTCGTTAATTGAATCATTTATTATAGATCTTTGCATACGGGTTTATCTAACTGTGAATATTTATAAATCATAAAATTGTTGTAACTTTTATGTTTTGTTTGTCCTGTAATCATATTTGAAGAGCACTACAGCTTTCTATTTACAAGGAGCGCCTGGATAATTCGGTGCAGGTTTTCTCCCTCCGATTAGCTAAGACCATCATTTCATACAGGACAAATCTTGAGCGTTTCTCCAGGTCAGTTTATGAATTATTTTCGTTAATTTGTTTAGTATAATTTAAGTAGTTTAGTTTTATGTGTAGTTTAGATTTAGAATTAGTATATTAGTCGTTTAGTTTAGTTAGTTTTTGTTTTATTTCTTGTTCATAAAATTATAAAATCAACAAAAAATATCTCTCTCTGTCTTAGGGCAGAATACAAATGAGTTTTTCAGGTTTTCGTTCAAATCTGTAAATTGTAGATATTGTACATTTTGTGAATAAGATTTATTTCTGTTAGTAGTTAAATATTTAATTAGTTAGAGTTAGTATAGTATTAGATAGTAGATTGTATATATAGGATAGTTAGATTAGTTTAGTTTGTTTTAATAGTTATTTTTAGTTAGATTAGTTTAGTTTGTTTTAATAGTTATTTTTAGTTAGATTAGTTTAGTTTGTTTAATAGTTAGTTTTAGTTAGATTAGTTAGTTTATAGTAGTTTTCTTTTGTTTTATTAGGAATTAGATCGGCTAATGGAGCTGCTAAACTCGTCAGGGTGGCTCATACCAAACAGATTGGGTTATTAGACAACCCCGAACCGAGTCCACTCTTCCAGTTGACGGACGGTCAATTTCTCCCGTCAACACCTCGGTTTGGCCATCTGTTTGGGGGTGGAAGGCCATGGATTTGGTGAGCTTGGTGTCCAATAGTGACAGAGGCTCGACCAAAATGTGCTGAGAAATCGACTATCCTGATCTGAGACAATGGTTTGTGGGATTTCAAAGTGTACCCAGACTTGTTCAAAGAAGATCTTGGCAGTGGCCTCTGCTATGATGCTCTTCTTGCAGGCAACCAGAATCGCCATCTTAGAAAAGCGATCAACAACCAAAAAAACATAATCATTTCCCCGCTTTGTGGACGGGAGGCCCGACATGTAGTCCATTAAGATGGATTCCTTTGGCTTGTCAGAAGTATGAAGAGGGGTGTACAGGCCCTGTTTCTTAGTGGTCGATTTGGCAATAGCGCAGGCAGTGCAGGACCTAATATACTTGCTGACCTCCTGATGAAGTTTCAGCCAGTAGAAATGTTTCTGTATCATCACCACTGTCTTTTCAATGACGAAGTGTCCTGCCACCTAACTGTAGTGGGCTTCCCAGATCATATTCACTCGCTCACTTGATGGAACACATATATGGACCAGACGACACAACAACCCATCCTGAAGATGGAAATTATCGACTACTGCATTTGAACCCAACATTTGGTAGGTGGTGGCAAAGTCAGGGTCTATCTCATAGAGTTGGGGCCATCCAGAGGTCTCATGGCTGCAAGATTCTAGCTCCTTGGTGAGTGTCACGACTAGAGGTCTGCTAAGGCAATTAGCGACGCGATTGGTGTTTCCTATTTTATACTTGATGTTGAGGTGGAATTGCTACAAGTATGTGGACCACTTTTGATGGCGGTCATTCTGCAATTTTCCCCGCGTCTACATGAATTGCAGTGGATTATGATTAGTGTGGATAGCAGTCTCCTTCCCAAGAATGTAATGTCTCCATTGGTGGCATGCTTGCACAATGGAGTACATTTCTTTGTCATAAGTAGGGTGCTTACGGACAGTATCTGACAATGTCTCACTATGATAGGCCACGGGGTGGTCGTGTTGAGTGAGAATGATGCCCACAACATAGTCTGAAGCATATATATCGATCTCTAAAAATTGTTGTGTTAGGCTCCAATCTACTGATGTAAATTAGAGTGCAAATGATTGTCAATCTGGTGTTTGTAAGACTTAGAGGCACATCCAAAATATATGGATTTAGAGATAACTTTTATTCTTTCAATGGGAATAAACCAAAACCTATTCTAAGAGATGAATATGGAGGAGATGATAAGCTTCTTTTTAGAAGTCCTTTTCATAGATCTCACAACAGTAATCAACAAATGTTTCCTAAAGGGCATTTGATCAACATTAAACATTCAAAGAGACATTCAAAAACTAGCTCAGAGGCTTATCAATGTAGAAAGACAAAACTCTTATTCAAGAGATGCATTCATTGTTTTCTTTCATTCATTACCAATATTAACCAATTCTTGTTAAATAAAAAGTACTGAAAGCGTAAATAACTCAAAAAGCATTCATGATCATCCTAATGCTTGAAAGCAAACCACACATTGAATTCTTATTCAAGAAATCATTCACAACATGAGTAAGGATTTGAAACATTAAGCATATTACTTAACTATGGAATTCATCTAACTACAACAAAGATATAAATAAAACTCATCTACAGCAAGATCTAATCTAAAACATGTATCAATGATTACTTGAAGAGAACATAAAGGAAGAGTGTACTAGTTTGGCAAAGGGGGCCCTCCAATTCTTCACTTGTACACTTGAGTCGTCTCAGCTAAGAAGGAACTTCCAGCAGCATTCACATCATCATATCATAGACATTATCAAGAAAAAAAATGCAGAACTGATCTCAAGATTGCAAATTCCAAAGTTTCTTCATTCACATCAAGGGGTGTCATACTAGTCTATGTCTTAGAGTATTTATACAAGAGTTTTGAAACTAATAATGATAATAAATCTCCTAAATATCATGATAATATCCATAAAATATTCTAGGAAGGTCGAATAACCCCTTCAGATCCATAAAAATATGAACAAATCCGAAGAAAATCTAAAACTATCCATGATTTTATGCTAAAACAGGGTATTTTCTGCTGAAGTGGCCCTGTTTGACCAGCGTTGACTAGACACCCTGAAAGATCAGATCTCAAAGGTGATATGTAATCATCCATCCTTGTACATCAAGGATCATGACCCAAGTCTCAGATTTCGCCCAGCTATCCGGCAAGTACACGAACCTAGGAGCAATTACGGGATTTAGTCAAATCCTGTAATTTCTGATAAAATTTTAATTTTAATGCCAAAAATTCGAAAATTCAATTCTTAAGCTAAAGAATGATAAATGTACCTTGCATAATCTGTTTTATGGAAAATATGGAATGATATGGAGGAAAAATGGATGGTTTTGGAGGCAAAAGTATAGTTTATAGAGTGAAAAGGAAGCATAAAAATGTACTCAACATCTCCCCCAAGAGGAAGACTTTGCATGTCCTCATGCACAAAAACAAAATGTTCTTGAACCTCTGTCAATGATCTTCTGCCACCTCTACTGCCTGCAATAATGTCTCCACATTAACCTGAGCTGTATGAAGATATTTCATTCTTTGATATTTTTCTTTATATGCCATCTTCTGTTGAAACCATTTATAGGCCTGTTTGGAGATTAATTTGTTTTTCTTTTGAAGATTCTTATTCTTTTTCTTCAAGGTTTCATTCTCTTCCTGTGTTTTATGGCTTTGAGTCCTTAACATTTCATTCTCTGTTTTTATGTACCTTTCCAGGACTTCAATTTCCTTGATCTTTCTCTTCATTTTCTTTATTTTCTTTCTTTTCTTATCAAGTTCTGATGTGGACCCACCAGCCACTTCTTCTATTTGTTCTACTGTCTGTGGAGTTTGAGTTTCATCTTTCATCTTTTTAATTAATTGTTCCACATCTTTTCTCATTTTCTCATATGTGGAAGTTTCTTGTCCTTCAAAATCATCATTTTCCAATGATTGTGCCTCCAGAGTCTGAATATGTGCATACTGTGCTTGTTGTGCTTCATCATCACTTTCTTGTATTTGTCCTTTTTGAACTTGTTGGTATTTTCTTGATTTCCTTTCATATGTGGTGAAAATATTATCTTTTTCCTCAAATTATTTCTCCCTTTTCACCATGCTTCTTGTTCTTCTCCTCCCCATAGGTTTTTTTGAGCTTGTGGCCTTGGGGTTCTGTATTTCTTCCTCATCATCGGTCACAACCAAGATTTGTTCCTCTTTTTCTTCCTCTTCTGCTATTTCAAAACCATTTCCAATGATAAACTGCTGCCATGTCAAGTTCTTCTTCTATAGTTCATGTATGATGATCATTTTAATGAAGCCACAATGATATAGACTCTTTTATGTATTCCTCCCTTGTTTTTGGACAGCCTTAGCAATCTTAGAAAGGCTTTGCAGTAGAAAGTAGGGCATGTTAATTTCACAGTCACCTTTTAAATGTTGTAACAACTTGTTGTGATATAGGTAGATAATGCTAAATCTTCCTTCACAAGTTATAAACTTCTGTATGAGATAGTCTAATTCATCCCAAGGATGAATCAACCAACTCCTTGGGATTCCCTTCTTCCAATTGACTGCTGCCACCCTAGATCTAGAAATAAAATATGCCCATGATTTATCTTTAAAATGCTTAGTTTTGAAATATCTTTCTCTTGTTTGAGGAAGTCCTGTGACATGTGCAATTATATCTTCAGAGATTCTAATAGTAAGTTTTCCAATAGTAGCCCTTTCCCCATCAAATGAATGAACAAATTCTAAGGAAACTTCCTCATAATATCCATCAAACTTCTCAAGAATGATATCCACTATTTTTGCTCAAGAATTTGTATACAATCCTTATGAATTTCTGATGTATCAAGCTTCTCTGGTTCATACCTAGACACCATTCTTTCAATTTTTAAGAGAAAGACCCTAAAATATTTAATTATTTATACAAAAAGGAGGTCTATCCTTGTCAAAAGTTTCAACCCTGCATATTCTTTGACCAAAATTTTTTAAACTTGCAGACTCTGTTTAAATTTAATTCTGTGAATGGTCTTCAATAAGAATTTTTTGTTCAAAAACAAAGAAAATCTCATATTTTTTAAATTTCTAAATTGCTCTCTATTCTCAATCATAAAATTTTTGATGCAAGGGCATACCTGGTAATTCAATAAAAACTCTCATGCTTTCTTGTTGAAACCCAACTCAGTTTTCCTTCTTACAATAAACCTTTGCTAGAAATGAACTGTTTTTGTTCTCAAAATGTACCTTAGGAAGTCGAATTTTTCACTTAGCTTTAACAATTATTTGAATTCGAACTTACCTTTCACTGGCCGACTCCTTCTTGAACACATTATCTTTCCTTTTCTCACCACGCATCTCCTTCAACTTCCACATTTTCTTCCACAGGGCGAGAATGTTGTATGTTGATAGTGAAATTGTCAACATACAATTTGTTATTTATCAGAGATTTCGGGATAGGAAGGCATAGGAGGGAACAATTTGCTAGAACGTAGGGATTCTTTGTTTGGAATGGCACTGGCGTGTTTGAAACAGAGCTTAATACATGTGTTTGGAATATGGAGGTAAAATACACACAGGAATGCATCGGTGGTTCGAATCTGGGGAGCGTCCAGGTAAGAAAACAACATATGGGAAAGAGTCTAAGACACAACGCTTTTAGGAAGAGAGGAAAAGACGTTGTGAGGGAAACTTTACAAGAGTTTTATGTTTTTTTTTTTTTTAAATGCATTTGTAAAGCCTTTAGGTTGATCGATCATAGCTGAAGGTGCTTCTTTTCTTTCATTAAACTTTATGAAATTCCACTCTTTCCTTGTAATCATAATAGGAAATGTTTTTTTTTTCTTTTTTTTCCTTTTTTTTTTAAGAAAATGTGTTCATTTGACTTATAACTCCCTTAATTCGTTACCTTTGAGTAACCATCCCCTTTGTCATGCTTAAAGCCTTCTTCTTATGACCCCTTCCTCAATGTGTATGCAAACAACCTTTTATTTATGCAAACAACAATTTAGTCTGTGTGTATGCAACTTATGTCTTCATAAAACAAAGCATTTATAGCTCAAAAAGAATTTGAAAACCTGATCCTTTCCTTATAACTCCCTTGGAGACCAAAATTGGTTCCTTTGAGTACCATTTTTTATTCTTTTGAGGGTATATGAAAATGGAGTGATGAAAAGATGATGTAGAAGAAGGGAAAGATAGGATTTTTATCATTTCTTTAGCTTATGAAGAATTTTCCAATTTTTCAAAGCATTAAAAAGAAAAATGTATACTAACTTGTTTGCTCATTGTGTTTACCTGATTGAAGCTGGCTGGAATGTTGTTGTAAGTCTTCAATTTTGATAAATTTACTCTTGTATTTCTTTTGCTTAGTATCCTCCTCAGGTGCTTCTGAAGGATAAAGTTGATGTTCTTTCTCAGGTCCCTCTACTGAATGACGTTGATACTCTTCTCAGGTCCCTCTACTGGATGAAGTTGATGTTTTTCTTAGGTCCCTCTGTTGAATGAAGTTAAAACTCTTCTCAGGTCCCTCTGCTGGATGAAGTTGATATTTTTCTCAGGTCCCTCTGCTGAATGAAGTTGATACTCTTCTCAGGTCCCTCTGCTGGATGAAGCTATTTTTGAAATGCATGTTGTCATCTGTAGAAGGCTTGAAAGGTTTTCAAAGAATCTTCAAAAATGTATACCTTATCCCCCTCATCCTTATTTATTGACTTGTCCTCAAGTCTTGGAGATAAAAAATTTGCAAAACTTTTGAAGCTGTAAATGAAACTAGAAGGTAATAATGAAAATGTTTTTGGAGAATTTTGATTGGCCAATTTTACTTGGTTTTCCAATGAAAATTTGAGTTTATATTGTGCTAGTTGTTTGGATTTTCACAACTAAACTCCCTTTTTTTTTCTCTTTTTTCTTTTTTCTCTCTTTTTTTTTTCTTTTTTTTATATTATATATATATATATATATATATATATATATTAGTTGTTTTTTTTAAGAAGAATGTGAAGGAGACACATGATTCTGTTTGTCCAACACTTCCATCTCATTCTGTTGAGATATCTGCTGCAGAAAGTCCTCCTTGTTTACAGGATTATTGTAGAGCTTTAGCCTATGTCCATTCACTGTTAATGAGCTTGCCTCATCATCTATTGTTTGTAGTTTGACTGAGCCATTGTCATATACCTCTGCAATCTCATATGGACCAATCCAATGAGTTGTAAATTTAGCTTTGAAAATTTTGAATTTTGAATCAAATAACAAAGCCCAATCTCCTACTTTGAACTGTTTCTTCTTGATGTACTTATCATGCTAATGTGCCCTTTGTTGCTGTATCAAAATGTTGTGTTCAATTGCTTCCTGTCTCATCTCATCCAATTGATTTAATTGCATGATCCTCTCTTTTTGTGCTCCGGAAAGATCTATTCCTAAATCAGCTGCTAGTTTAAAAGTATGAAGTTAAAATTCTATAGGTAACAAAACTTGCTTACCATAGACTAGCTGATAAGGAGTGAACCCAATACTGTTTTTCCAGGTGATTTTGTATGCCCATAATTCTTCTTGAAGCTTATTTGACCAATCTTTTCTATGTATTTGGATTGTCTTGGTCATGATTTATTCCAAAGTTTTGTTAGTAGATTCCACCTGTCCATTTGCTTGTGGATGATAGGGTGTAGATTTCCGATGCTTGATCTGATATTTGTTTGCTAAGTCTTTCACCATTTTAGAAGTAAACTGTGCTCCTTGGTCTGTTACAATCTCTCAGGGTACTCCAAATCTGACAAATATTTCTTCAAAGAAGAATTTGACCACTGACTGTTCTATGGCTCTTACTAATGCTTTGGTTTCCACCCATTTTGTAACATAATCAGTACATACTAAGATGTACTGCTTTCCTTTTGATGGTGGATTTATTGGACCAATGAAATCAAGAGGCAATTTTTCAAATGGCTCAATGTGAACTTGTGGTTTGAGGGGCATCTCATAGGTTGGAAGTGGCTTTCCCATCCTTTGGCAGCTATCACAACTTCAAACATATTTCTTGGAATCTTTGAAGATGGATGGCCAATAATACCCCAAATTGAGTATTTTGTATGTTTTCCTCTTATCTACAAAATGACCACCACAAGGTTCATCCTGGAAAGCTTTTAATATTTCTAAAATCTCATCTTGTCTTACACATCTTCTAATTATGAGATCATATCCTGTATAAAAGAGATCTCCATCAATGCATGTGTATCTAACACTTTGTTTAATTATCTTTTTCTTTTCTTTGGATGTGAAAGAAAGAGGTAACATCCCTAATGATAAATAGTTGGCTATATCAGCATACCATGGAGTTATAACTGAAATGGAAAATAGGTGCTCATCAAGAAAATTATCTGAGACAGGAACAATCTCACCAGAGGTTTTAAATTGAGATAGGAAATCAACCACTTGATTTTCCTTTCCAAGTCTATTCAAGACTGTAATGTTGAATTCCTGCATCAATAACAACCATCTTGATATCCTGCCATTAGTAATAGGTTTTTTCATGAGATATTTTATGGTAGAATGATCTGTATGGATAAAGACTTCATAACCAGTGATGTAGTGACGAAATTTATTCACAACATGTACTACTGCCAACATTTCTTTCTCTGTGACTGTGTAATTCAACTCTGCAGAGGTTAAATTTTTGCTAATGAAGTAAATAGCATAAGTCATAAGATTTTCCTTTTGACCCACTGATGCCCCTATTGCAGTATCTGATGCATCTGTAGAGATGTGAAATGACAAAGCCCAATTAGGCCCTCTTAAGATAGGTGTTGTTGATAGCTTGTCTTTGAGATTCTGAAAGGCATTTTGACAATTAGTATTCCAATGAAAATGTACATCTTTTGCAAGTAATT
>JZKD02S1673625.1:763272-779828 GCA_000966675.3 Picea glauca
GTGACAGTTGCACTCATTCGCAAAAAGATGATTATAATGAGGCTCTGAAGGCCTTTTTAAAATAAACTGGAATTCCAAAAACCCTATACATCCAAAAACCTAACCCTAGGAGATGCAGCGCCAAATTCATGTGGGCCCCATTTTGGTAAGTTAGTACATCAACTTCCCGGGGTCGTAACTTTTTCATACGATCTCTTTTTTAGGCATGTGATAGCCCTTTGGAAAGGTATTGTCGAGGAGATTAATTTTAGGCACTCAATCATGTCTTTGGATATCATTGAGGAGATCTATCCTAAAAAACCTTCATTTAGGCCCTCAAAATGGCCCCTAAAGTTAAAACTGCTAAAAATAGTAAATTGCCAAAATTGTCAGAAATTTGTTTTGAGACAGTTGGAAAAGGTGGGTGGCCATCGATATCCATCTAGATCAATCCTATCTCCTTAGGAAGCAATGGTCTCCATTGCGTTGAGGTCCCCTATCAAATGAGGAAATTTCTGTTGAATTTGGCCCCAGTTGAGCCACTTGCCTTGGTGTAGGAGTTGCCCTGCTTTGACGACTCAATAAAGATGGATCCTTTGTTGTCGAGTGCCCTTGCTCTTTCTATACACAATATGATCATTGGATGACTATTGTAGGAAGTCATGGTTGATATCTATTGGTTTCAGTTGTTCTGCTACTTCTGAGGTGTTCAATAATGGTGGGAAATAAGGGCGAAGGAGATCCACATTGAACACTGGGTGTAGACCAAGGAAAGGAGGAATGTTGAGCTCAAAAGAATTATCCCCCATGGCCTTGGTGATAGTGTACTACCCATAACAGAGTGGGTGAAGCTTCCGATGGGGTCCTATAATGTGTTCTTTTTGCAAGTGCAACCAAAGTTTATCACCCACCTAAAACTTATGCGGCACCCGATGTTGATCATGGCATTGTTTGTACTTGTCATTGGACTTTTGTACGATATCCTGAACTTGTTGGCCATGCTAAGTGAGAACGACACCCACAACATAGTCTGAAGCATGTGTCTCGATCTCAAAAGGATGTTGCAGGTCTGGTAGTGAAAGTACTAGGGCTGAGCATAAGCACCGCTTCAAATCATCGAACGCTTGTTTTTGGGACCGACCCCATGAAAATTTTGCCTTACCATCACCTCTGTTTATTTTTCTGAGGGCCCATGCAATATGGGGGAAACCCAACACGAACCTGTGGTAGAAATTGGCAAGGCCCAAGAAGCTCTGAAGCTCAGTGAGTGTTGTTGGGGTTGGCTAGTCACAGATGACTTGGATCTTGGCTGGATCCACATGTACACCATGTTGATTAATGATGTATCCCAGGTAATGGACCCTGTCCATGTCGAAGGAGCATTTTTCCAAGTTGGCGTATAGCTTGTGCTGTCGTAGGGTGTGCATAACCTGCTGAATATGTTGCAAGTGTTCGACCCAAGTCTTGCTGTAAATTAGAATGTCATCTAGATACACCACTACAAAAGTATTGGTGAATGGTCGCAGGATATCGTCCATCATCCTCATGGAAGTGGCTGGAGCATTTGTCAAACCAAAAGGCATGACCAACCATTCAAAAAGGCCTTCCTTTGATTTGAAGGTGGTCTTCCATACATCTGTCTGTTCTATCGGTACCTGGTGGTAGCCAGACTTCAGATCAATCTTATTGAAGTATTTAGACCCCGTGAGTTGATCAAGGAGGTCATTGATTCGGGGAATCGGGTATCGGTTTCTAACTATGATTTTATTCAGAGCCCGATAATCAATACAAATTCACCAGGTTCCATCTTTCTTCTATACCAGCATGATTGGGCTCCCACAAGGTGATGATCTGGGGCGGATGTGCCCCTTGTGGAAAAGTTCTTGGATCTATCGCTTGATCTCCTCATTCTCTAACAAAGAGTGACGATAAATTGGCCCATTGGGTAGTGGTGCGTTGGGGGTCATATCGATGGGGTGCTTGAGCTGGCAGTGCAGAGGTACCCCTATAGGTGAGGAGAAGATATCCGAGTATTCTTCCACGACCTTATCTACTTTCTTCTGCTATGTGGAGAGGTCGGCCATAGAGACCTTAGATGTGGCTGTGATCTTTCAATTATTTTGAGAGCGAATCATGAAGAAGACAAACTTCCCCATCTGAGAGATGACCTTCCTGCATTTCTTAGCAGAGATCAAGGAAATAGCACTAGGTGGGACTGCCTCGGGTATCCTGTACACTTTCCCGTTCAAAGTAATAATAACACTACGAGGCCTAGACTCATATACAACATGGCATTTCCATAAATAAGGTTGGCCCAAAAGAACATCACAAACTTCGAGAGGAGAAACATCACACGATACCTCGTCTTTGAAGGGCCTGATGCCATACAACAGTTGACACTGTTGGTTGACGCAGAGATTGCTTCCTTGGTGGAGCCATCTAATGGTGTACAGTTGTGGGTGCGGTGTTGTTGGTAGGGCCAACTGCTTGATGACCTCTGCTAAGATGAGGTTCTTCTGGCTACCGCTATCAACAATGAAGTGCAACGAGGTTCCCTTTACCCACATCTATGAATGGAAGAGGCGCTCTCCTTCTTCTGGCTCATCTGGTTCACCAGGCTGGAACTTGGTTGTAGTAACGGTGGCACTGGGTTCCGCGTCAATTATCCATCTCTTCTTTTTGGTTCTGGCTCAGAGTCATAATCTGCATATGATTTAGAGGCTTTCACTTTGGCCACCAGTGACTGCTTTGAGCAGCAGTCAACAGTTTTATACCAAGGGATCTTATGGAAGTCACACCACTTCCCAGTATCTTTCTTTGTCTTTCTGATGTCCTTATTTGCTTGTGGCTTGGACTGGTTGTCCTGATACTGTCCATATTTTCTCTGTCCTTTGTTCGATGGGTTGGGGCCACCCTTTCCTGGCTTTTGTTGTGAGGGGTTCCCAGGCCCAAATTGTCATGTCTTTTGTTTGAGCTTTTGCTTGATTTTGATGGCATATCGGTAGGCCGCGCCCAAGGATGAGATGTCCACAAATTCCATTTCAATCTGGATGTATCTATGAAGAGCACCACGATACTTGAGCACTAGATGTCACTCTGAATCTTTGATACCCAACTTGGTGCACAAGGTATGGAAGATATTTTTGAAATCTGGCACTGCTTGGTCTCTTTCTTACCGCAGTGTGGTCCATTTGGTATACAGGTCATCATAACTTATGACGGGGTAGTATTGTTCCTTAATAGAATCCATGAAGGATTCCTAGGTGGCCATGATTGAACATAATGAGGTTTCCTCTATTTCCTTTTGCTCATAGAAAGTTTCCCACCAATCTTTGACATGGGGAACGGTTTTGAGGAGTGCAAAAGTAATATTTTATTTATTCAAAAAGTTATGGACATAAAAATACCCTTCTAGTAGATTCAACAACTTGTCTACAACATCTGCATCTATCTGACCTTCAAATATAGGAATATCGAATTTTATTTGTACCTTGAAGTGGGCGACGCCTCTGTTCGAAGAAGATGCGTCGCCTGTTGGTAGCTGCCGAAGGATTTGCGTGAAGCTATCCATCATCTCATTCCTCTGTTGCGTGAGGGCTTCCTCAATCAACAGTTTGAAAGGATCTCTTGTCCCGTCATCTTTCTTTTCTCCTGCCATGGGAGGTCGCTTGGGCACGCGAGAGATTCTTTCCTCAAGAGAAACAAGCTCGAGACCCTACTCTTTGTACTCTGGCCTCCTTGGGGACATGCATTAAGACGATAAGGAGCAGACCGCTTTGATACCACTGATCCAGATTTTATGAGAAGAACGGAATGAATAGATATTATTAATAGGTGCTTAACACAAAATAACAAAGATACAATACAACTGGTTTTCTATTCAATAACAAAATAAGATGAAACTATAAAATGCAGCGGAAACAAGCTTGCTGAAATGGTGGCGGCTTATCTCTGAGAAGAGATGTGATGACAGCACACATTCGCAAGAAGAAGGTTACAATGAGGCTTTGAAGGCCTTTTTACAATAAGAAGAGTGCCAAAAACCCTAGACATCCATAAACCTAACCCTAGGATATGAAGCGCAAAAAGTCATGTGGGCCATGTTTGGGTAAGTTAGTACATCAACTTCCCGGGGTCGTAACTTTTGCATATGATCTCCATTTTAGGCGTGTGATAGCCCGTTGGAAAGGTATCATCAAGGAGATTCATTTTGGGGACTCAATCATGACTTCAACTATCATTGAGGATCTCTATCCTAAAAAAACCTTCATTTAGGCCCTCAAAATGGCCCTGGAAGTTAAAACTGCTAAAAATAGTAAATTGTCAAAATTGTCAGAAAAATGTTTTGAGCCAGTTGGAAAAGGTGGGTGGCCACTGATATCCATATGGATCATGAAATGATCAGATCTCTTGTGAGAATGTGATTCTATATCATCGAGGTATGCCTCGACTATGTTTTCGAGGTCGTGAAAAGAGAACGAAATGGCCCGCTGAATGGTGGCTCTAACATTCTTTAGGCCAAAAGGAGTCTTTCGGTACACAAAGATACCCCAAGAAAAAATAAAATTCGTTTTATGTTGGTCCTCGGGTTTTATTTGAATTTGATTGTATTCTGAAAAATCATCCATGAATGAAA
Source organism: Picea glauca (assembly GCA_000966675.3). Lineage (NCBI taxonomy): Eukaryota > Viridiplantae > Streptophyta > Pinopsida > Pinales > Pinaceae > Picea > Picea glauca. The sequence continues at coordinate 767,888 of JZKD02S1673625.1, forward strand.
AGACTTTGTAGCCTGTACATTCATCGATAATATGATCGATAAACGTGGTTGGGAAATTTTCATTTGGGTAGGCCTTATTCAAATCGTCAAAATACATACAAACGCGAATTGTTCCCTATTTCTTGTTGACCAGAACTAGGTTCGACACCCATTTCATCAATTGTATGGGGTAGATAAAATAGTCTTTGAGCAATTTATCTACTTCTTCCTTGATTGCTACCTTTTTTCGGGGATTGCCTGGACGAAGCTTCTGTCAGCCCGGTTTGGCATCAAGATAAGTCATGATTTCATGTTCAAAAATTGGTGGGTCGACGCCTAGAATCTCCTCGTAAGACTAGGAAAAAACATCACAAAAAGCTTTGAATAACTTGGTGTAAGTTAGAATCTCTTCAGGGGAACAATCCACTCCAACGAAAACATTCTCCACGATGCCATGGGTTTTGGAGATATCGATTGGAATCATTGTAGCAATGCTTTCTATGTTACCCTCGACGTAAAATTTGTGCATAGCCAAATGATTGATAGGACAAGGACTATCTCCATTCACGGTCAAAACAAACTCTCCCACCTCCACTCTCCTAAGCTCAGGAAGAAATTAAAATCTATGATGTAGATCAACCCAAGGTGTGTCAGGACCAGTCATTGCCTCGAGAATCTCCTTGTCGGAGGGCAAGACCAAGTCTAAAGGATCTTGAGTGGAAAGAGAATATTGAGCCCAAATAGGCTCGAGAGTTGGATCTAACTCCTGTGAGGGAGCTGGATTTGGGTTATGTTGGGCCCCAACAACTCCCCCTATTTTTTTACAAAATTTAAAGGCCCCATTAGAATCTTGATAATTATAATGAGCTACATAATCAACCTTTTCAAATAGTTCCATACCTTGACTTGCTTTGAGACAAACTTAAGACATTCACTATAGTATGAGACATTCATTAAAAGAGTATATGTCAAAATTTAGAAACGAGCATAAAAATCTCAATTTAAACAAAAACGTTAATTTTTATCAACTGTTTACTTTCGTTTAAATTATGATCATGTGTTCTTTATTTTTCTCATTAACAAGTTTGACTATTTTGAATAATGGGTTCAATACTTCATCAAATAATATCTTGGTTGGTTTCTCATTTTCATAAAATCATTTGGTGATATTAATTAATTAAATTCTTTTTTCATTTTGCATCTCATTTCAAAATAAAAATAATAATAAAAAAAAGGAATTATCTATCATTTGTTTGATTTTGTAAAAAACCAAAATTAATATTTTTCTCTTCTCCATTAACTTGAAGCTTCTAGAATTTTAAGATCATATTTGAAAGGAAATTATAAACAATGTTTTTTTAGAACTTATAGTTAGTTTAAATTCATTTTTTATTTTGTTGTTCTAGATTTTGTTTTATTCACAATTTTTAGGTTATTAATTTAGGTTTCTTTTTGTTTCACAGGTTTCTATTATCGGTTATTTGGTATGGACCTTATCATGGCTTGATTTTATTATCTAAATACGTTTAATATGATTAATCCAAAAATAATATTGGATTGCTGCAAATAAATTTATGAGCAACAACAAATAAAATTTGGAAATGCGTCAAGAATAGAGACATGATTTTGCGGGATTGATTGCAACCAAACCATGAGGAATTTGAAGAAACGGTTGAAAACCCATCTCCCAAATGGACCCATTTAGCTTCCGAGTAGAAATGTTCCCAAACAAATGCATGATTTGAGATATATTTGTGTCTCTTTACGAGACAAATTTCAGGTGGTGTAAATTATTAGTGACGCTGAGACTGTTCATTCACTGTATAAATATATGAGAAAGTTCAGAGCCATGGGGATGTAGGAAATTGAGAGGATGATTTTTATCCTTTCTCTTTTGTATATTATTTATTTTGTAAACTTTTCTTCTTTTCAAATGGAGTAACGGATGGTTGGAATCTTTGGGAGAATGGACGAGTAATTTCAAAGAAGAATATGGAATTCCAGGTTGCTTAATGGCTGTTGTCCTATGAGTAAAATGGTTTTATTTTCATTATAATATCTTCATATTCTTTGAATAATTGATTATGAATTGATTTAAATTAGCTTTTGTCTTTTTTATCAATACATGGTTAATTGCTATCATTTATATATTAATTTTTTCAATATTTAAGAATCTATTATCCCAAAAATTCTTCCTAGACCATATGATGAACATATTTTGTTGAAACTATATGAGAAAATAATTTACTCTTTGATTTTTTTTCTTTTGTAGATTGTGAAATGTTAATATTGTTTCTCATATAATTTTTGAATATAAAAATTTATTTGTATTGAATTAGCTTTAGACTATTCTGCATATAATTTTTTATATCATGCTTTTCTTTATGTTGTCCATAATCTGTCGTTCCATTTTGTATGTGTGATCAATCGATCATTTGATTATTGTTGAATTTATTTCTATTGTTAAATGATGGATAATATCAATACTCAGAATTGAGTTTTCTTTCGTTCTTAAATATTGATTATCTTAAGATCACATGATTTTTAATTAGTTGTCTTCCTAATGCTATTAATTTACTCCAAATATCAAACACTTCTTTGAATTTATTCTGGAAGTACTAGTATTGTTCTGTTATAGGTTTCCCTTAGAAGCAAGACAAGCAGGAGATCAAACAACATAGAGAGATAAACTCAGTTTTGCTTATCAACAACAAGTTAGTGTGTGTGTTATTTTATTAATTATTTATTAATGAAACAATGATTGCATTAATTAGATTTTGACTGTTACTGTGCCAATGTTTCAATTGTATTTTCTTAGTATTTATAAGTTTTAAATCTTTAAACATTCAAAAAACAAAAATATTTATGTCATTTCTTTATCTTAGTTAGAAACACTATTACGAACATTCATTTCGTAAGATTTCAAGTAAACCTTGCAAATTGTATATAGATTGTTTATAATCATTTGTATATTCACGTTTCTATTTGAACACTTGTAATTAGTATCTAAATTGGTAGAATCATAGATTTAGATTAGTTCATTTCTTTTATTATTTTTAGGACCTTAGTTGGCTAACAGAGCCATTAAACATGTCAGGTCAGTTCATACCAAATGACTTGGGTTAATTAGACAACCTCGGTCTGGATCTGACCTTCCAGTTGACGGTGTGTCATTTACGCTCGTCAAAAGGTTGGCTGAGGCTTGCTAGACAATGTTGTACGCAACCTCAGCCGCGGATAAGGGCATGGTCATGCCAAGGTTCCCTATCCCTTCCATCGAAGTATATGGGGAAGGTAAAGTCCATGGTTCGTGAAAGTAGCTCATTTTAAAAGACGATACTTGCAAAATTGCAGCCCTCAGCTAGTCGGGAACAACCGATATAAGCTTTATATCATTGGAAGGTGTGGGTAATCAAAATTTCCCTTCACAGATGAAAACAAACCAACACCTAATTTGACAGTGCCAGGTTGCGGGTTATTAATCATTAGGACCGTGGAAGCTCCCGATGAAGGGTGAGGATGAGAAAATGACAACTAGTCGATGGTCACTATTCGACCCTCGTGTAGAAAGCACAAGACCCAAAAAACTATGGCAACCACCCCATGCATTGCATACGTCCAGCTATGTCGTAACAAAATATGGTAGTCGAGAGGTGCATCAACCACTTCAACTTCGACACACATAGTTTTACCCCGAAACTGCATGGGAAATGGAGGAATTTTTCCTTGTGGTCTAAATGACCAACCGTCAAAATTTGTAAGCAACGTAGGAGATGGAGACAACTCAGGCTGGCCAATGGCCTTCCAACATTCCAACTACATCACACAAGTCAAGGCACCTTCATCAACCACTATACAGAAAATGTTCCATGTAAAATATTTCATAGCATAGGCCACTCCTATCTAAAAGGCCACGTAGTGAGAAATAATAGGCCTTAGGTCGGTTGGATTGAAAATGATCGCTCATGGGTTACTAGTCTTTATCGCTCCCAAGGAAAACAATAGAGATTTTTGCTATTTAGAGAAATTCTTGAGAACTTCCATAGCATACATCGCGCAAGGGGTCTGTGCCAGATCCTCCATGACAGAGTAGTTCTGAGCATCCCTCGCATTTGGATTATGGGAAGCCTTCTTAAATGCACCATTAGGGATGCAAGTCATTGTTTCTCCCACTTTCTTCTCAATTTGGAGGGGAGTCGATGGGTTAGTGGCATCCTTTCCCTTCTCAATAGATTCCAACATTCTGTAGTAATGATTCCTGGTCGATAAATGAGCATTGACATTCATCATGTAAATGTTCATGGTCGGGATGTTATTGGTAGGCATGGGGGGTCCTTGACTGCCCCCTGCTGTGCTTGTGGATGTAGAAGTGTGAGCCACATTTTTCCCTTGTGGAAAAGGGTTCATCAACACAAAAGGTTGTTGTTGCGCTAATAGCTTCTGGGCTTCTGCAAGCCAAGGTCATAGGTGACTTGGGTGGTCCTCTGTGTAGAGATTACACAGATACTTTGACTTCTTCTTCTCCGTTTTTCCCCTGCTAGAATTATTGGAAACCTTTTTATCCCCTTTACCCTTCTTGTTTCATTATTTTTTCTTTCCCTCGGTTTGTTGGTTAACATTGGGATTCGTCGATTGCACACTTTGTACATCCAGGTAGGGGGGAAAAATGAACTAGGAGTCTGGCTGGCCATAGTCTGTTGTATCAACAATTGTTGCAATTGATTTGACAACAAATCCATGGAATTGCTTTGCTCTAAGCCCACAATGCCATCGACGTGGGGCCCATAATTTTTTTTGGCCTTATCGAGTGTAGACCGTGGCACATCTAGAAAGATCTCATAGAGCATGCTAGACTAAGAGTAGATCAGTTCAAGCTATTGGGATCTCATAATAGACTCATCCTTTGAAAATACCCTTTTCACTAATGCACGATAGGAGGAGCATGCCAGTCTTCCTAGGTCCATACCAGGCACATTTTCCAATGCATATGTCAGTGCATTAATTGCACCAGGTTTCACGTAAATCAAGACAAAGTTCCAGAGGAGGCCTAAAGGTGCATGTGTCTAATGGAGACGATTTGACAGACGTTTTTGGGTAATTCGACGATGCAAATCCAATGGCGAGGTATTTTTTTGCAACAAATATTCATATCAACAAGCTAAGTTTTGGAGAAGGCAATGTAAGCATGCTTTTCATTATGTTATTTTGTCATTAAATGTTGTAGCATAGCATGCTTGTTACAGGTATGAAAGAGCATGGAGGGGCTACAACAAGAAAGCAAGATCAACCTATTCCTTCTATCTCTTATTTTATTCTCCTCTTCCACATAAAACCAATCAGTTACATTTGACAGAGAAATTGTGGCACTTGCATGATAAGTGGCCAACGAAGTTCTAAATCTCATAGTTTCAGGATCTGTGTAGAGGCTTCATATATGCTTGGATCTGAGAAGCATATCTAAGGCACTCTATGGCTCCATGATGATGGGGATCATATTTTACTCTTCCTCTTTTGATGTATTGAGTATGTGGGAATGATATACATGTCAGTATCATGGATGCCTCATGAGCATGAGAACTTGTGAAGCTTGTATACATTCTTGATCACATTCTGATGTCTTGTTTCCATCACCGAAAAGGGACTTTGGCCTTACAAATTGTAAATGAGAGACATTATTATAGCGAGGAGAATAAAATGGTCAATATTTGAAGCATGACCCAGAGACGTATCCCACATCGGGTGAACTCCGTTATCAAGGAAAGTGTCATATCCATTATGTGTATTATGTTCTTATGTTGCTTTTCCATGAAATTCCACACATAGAATATTAAATGCAAGCATGACATGTAACACATAATGAAAACTAAAGAGGTTTTATTCACTTTGGATTCAAGATTCTGAATACTTCAACTATACCTTTCATTGCAAATCGCTCAAGTAAAACGATTTATAGCTGACCCTTTGAAGGAGTGACAAAATCAATCAATTATTGGAATCTAATCACCTCTGGGTTCATATCAAGAGTAGAGTAGGAGTTCTTTGTCTTTTTGTTGTCCATTTCATTGTAGGTATCGAGTGGTGCTGAAGAGTTTGGAGATCAAGCTCAAATCAGAGGCAACGAGGACAAACCCCGAAATAAGGTGCATCACACTTTATTCCTTCTCTTTCTCTTTCTGATTAGGTAATTGAATTCATAGGGATATTAGTGTCCATTTGTATGTTTTTTTCTTGGTATTAGGGGTCTAGAATCCAAGGGGATATTCACCTGTCCGCGGGGGAATTTTCCTATAAAATAAATTGGTATCTCCACTAGGGAAGGACATTGAATTGTATTTCCTTGGATCGTATATGAATTTTTCCCACCTTTAGATATTTTTTATTGTTTGTTTCTGATCTATTTGTCTTTCTCTCCTTCTCATTGAAAATTTCACAAAATGCTGGGATTTTTGGGTCAAATTTTCTGAGCTTTAAGCCTCTATTCTGAGTTTTTGGGAAGGGTAGCACTCCCCCGTAGTGTATATTAGAGTGATGATATACAGTCAGTGCTCTCCTACAGTGTATATCAGAGTGCTACAATGCTCTATGCCCTTGGAAACAAGAGTGCTAGTGTCCTTTTTTGGTGATTTCTTCCCTTTTCCGCTCAGTTTTTCTCAGTCTAATCTTGCAGAGATTTTTTCTCAGAGAAATTTGAATATCCTTGAATTTGTTTTTCTAAGTGTTAGCCAACTAGCATTTTTTTTTTATCCCTTGAGTTTGCAAATTTTCTCTTAGTTGTGGTCCCCTGTGGTTAACAAGATCCCTTGGTTCGTTTTTCCTTTTGAGTTTATATGATCTTCATCTCTAAAGATTTCATATTGCTTGACTGCTTAGGACTATTCATCAACTAAGGTTTGCAAAGGTTTCTTGGTTTTGAGCCTCCTTTTCTTCATTTGAAACATATTTCTTTTTAGATGATTGGGACTCTTATGACAACCTATCTTGATTTTTGTTTCTTGATGCTCATCATTTGAGGATTTTCATGAGTGTTTGTTTTGTTTGTCTTTTGCATCATTGAGTTCTTGTTTGAAGCTTGTTTTCTTTCAGTTCTCATCACTTTGAGTGCGCTTTGTTTGATTTATTTTTTCTTCATAGCGCTTTGCATCAAACTTAGATATCTTTTAATCTGAAAGTTAAAGAAGCGAAAATTTTTCATATCTCCATGCATAATTAATCAAACGAAGAAATTATGCATTCATTAGGAAGTTTGCTTTGGTTTATGTTTGGAAAAAGAGCTAGTTTTGCATCTACATTTCAGTTTTCAAAAAACTTTGCTTGGTATTTTTGCATTATATTGATCCCATAAATTTAAAGTTGCATTATTTTGAGTGCTTACTTGTGATTAAGAAGAATAGAAATCTTATCCTTCCCATACGTAGAATTCATCGAAAGAAAGAACTGCAAATCGTTATTTTTCATTCTATTGGAGTCGAGTCTCTTACACATTATCAATTTCATATCCATGAAGCCTTTGAGTTAAAAACCATTAAAATAAACCACGTGCTAATAAAATCAACTCGAATAGTTTTTTTAGCACACCAACAATAGCTTAAGATTAGGGTCTTTGGACTAGGTGAAGTGAGTAAATTGTCCAATACTACTAAAGAGACTGTAGAACACTAAATAGCATATAAATCCAACTTTCATATAAGCATGGTCGAGAACCCCCTCTCACATAGGGGATAAAAATGAGGTTGTGTGTGGGAGAGCAACAAAGATTACCCCTCTAAAGATTAACCAATCATAGAAGAAAGATCGTATATTGGGGGATGTTCTTGATAAACTGTTAGCACTAAGAATCACCCTTAGACTGCTAGAGGATAATACCTATACCCATTAAAACATTTATGAGATAAATCTTAAATGTGGTGTCAAATGGATAAAACTCAGTTCAACAATGTCAAAACACAGGAAATTCTGGGTGAAGTGCATAAGAAAAACTTAGGTCAGTGTTTTGAGGATTAGTGTGGATAGGCGGAAGACTTAGTAAGAAAATGAAGTGAATCTACCACTAGCTTCAGGCTATGCCAATAAACAAAGAAAATAAATGCTTTAGATACAAGAACTTCTTAAATCCAAGAAAAACAAACTGCGAGAAAGCTATAATAGTATAACAATCAAACATCCATTTCCATACATCTACAAAACATCATTTGAATCCTTCAATGACAATAAAATTTCAAAGTGAGAGAGATTAAGATGGAAAAAAGAAATATAACTTCCATTAAACAAGATTTCATCAGATATGATACATCAAAACCAAAGTAGGCTCTATTTCATTAACATCACTAAAAGGGTATTTTACATCAACCATTCGATCCTGAAAAATTAAATCAATTTTAAAAGGGTGGATCAACAAGGAAGAGAAAGAAAGGTAGAGGGAAGCAAACTGTCAACAAAAGCAATCCATTGGGAATGGAGTCAACACATCCTACAAATTAAAGGCACTCAAGATCATACTAGAACAAAGGGATATAATTGATGGATGGAGGTATAAGAAATATAACAAAAATAAGAAAATAATCAAGCAAATATCCTCTCTGCAAAAATGACTTAAAAGATAACTAGAACAAAGATCATGAAAAGAGGAAATTACTACAATTCATTTGTAGCTCATGAATCTCCTGCCTCATGAACAACCATTGATCTTCAATGCCTAAAATTCCATTCAATAAAGATAACAATATAAAATGATAACAAAGAACACAAATTTTGATAAGAAACTCTCATTAATATCTAATGGCAGAAATGCTAATTACAACAGGCCCTCAGGCTTACAATTGAGCAACTAAATTGTTCCTCTATCTCTCTCCTCTCTTGGATCATGAATCCAACCCCTTCTCCAAGAGCTCCCTCCTCTCTTAAATATAAAATAGCATCCAAATATCCTTAGTATTTCGAATCCCATCTCTTTCATTGGATTCTAAGCCTTGGAGATAGGTGGCAATAGTCAAAGAGACAAAAATCCAACAAACTGCTAATTTTCAAGAAATTGTTGGAAGTCATTAATAAATTGTTTCGACATCACTTCATGAGGTATTTAATGGAGATAAAACTTAGGTGCAGGTGTCTCTTAACATCTAAATGATCCATGAGAATCCATTTGAACTCTCCTTGACAACTAGCAACCTCCCAACAGGGTGAATATCCAATCAACTATGGAAAACAGAGAATTTGCAACACATTTTGTAGTGCACTCGTGTTTTAATTGTTTCTCTCAAATTCCAAACTGGGCCAAGCTGAAATTTGGTCAGAAAGTGAATAGGGATATCATATTCCTCCACAAAAAAATTCATAGAACCCCACTTTTTCATTTTGGTTTTATGATCAAATTTGTAACAGTAGTCGCTACAGTAAATTCCATAGCGCCCTCCTATAAAATTTCTCTGCAGATTCCGTAGCCCCTTTTATGTGTCTGGATAGGTGATTCCTTAGCACCTTTTCTATGTCTGGCTAGGTGATTCTGTATCTCCTTTGGTAGTGCAACTATAGAACATTCTGTGTAGATGATTCTGTAGCGCTAGGTTCTACAAAATCTCTGTGTTTTTTTGTGTGATGCAACAACTCTTCAAAAACACAAAAAATCTTAGTTGATGGATTATGAGATTGTAGATGCCTCCAGTAGGTGAAATTAGAATATCTCCTTAACACTTCAAATTTTTAAAAACTAATCAACATAAAAAATGGATCATCATCATCTCCAATTTCCCTCTGCCAGCCAATCTGCAACAGATTTCGTAGTGCCTGTCTGAACTAGGAGTAGAATTCAAATCTTTGATAAAACAGTTAGAAAAATTTAATGAAAAAATATCAATTATTACCTTTTAAAACATGGATGCTGAAAAAAATGATATCGACTGACACCAGATTCATAAATGAAATAATGGTAATGAGGGAAGATGCACTCAAGATGCTCTACAAAATCTCCTAATTCACCGGTGCTGTGAAATAACCAAATTTGCTACTGCAAATTTATGTTCTAACATTTGGCTCCATGGGGGATGGAAGGCTTCCCGCAATATGCCAAGAACTTGTATACCAGTGGCCTTATCCATATTCATCATTGTCCAAGAAACCTGTATGCCTGAGAGCGCCTTCGCTCTTTATTTGAAAATGAAAATATTACATACTGAAAACAAAATCACTGCAAAAAAGCATCTCAAGAACTGATCTTTATTCTTCCTACTCCTACTCTATCCAATTTCTTCCTCTAGATCAGGTAAAAGAATCCTTCCAATGAAGACAAACAAGAAATTGATTAACAAGCCAAACTCTGTGTATGTGTTTTAGCAAAATGAAGACTAGAACAAAAATCAACACTTGATTGTAAGTTTGATTTTCAGATTTATCATGAAACAAAGACTGAAACCTTGAATCCATGAATTACTCCATATAGATAGTAATCGGATCATGAAAATAAGAAGTGAAATTATGAGATTAAAAGGTTACCTCATCCTGATATTGTTCCAACTGAAGATCAAATATTCTCGACATATTCTCTTTCCCATGGAGGTTTCCACTTTCATCTATCTACAAATCTGAACATGGTTGTGGATTGATTTCACTACTAGTCATAGGTTGTTTGATGTTGTCTACAGATCTAGGTTCAAGCATGGTGAATGGAGGTTTTTTGATTTGCAGAGATGGTTGCTCAATGTCTTCTATAGACCTAGGATGGATGATTTCTTCACAATGTTGTTCCTTAATGAATGAAGAAAAAGGATCTATAGTATGGTCTTGAAATTCCTTCATGTCCTCATCAAAATATGATTCATAGTTGTCATATACTAGCTGGATTCTCCTTAAGTCAAAAAAATGTGATGTAGGGATCTGCTCTTCTTCATCTGAATACTCATAAAAAATAGGTTGTTCTTGGTCAATATTTGAAACAAATTTTTCGTCATAAGTCGGGCTACTAAAGACATTTTTTTCAAGAATAGAAATGTCCTCTGCATTTTCTTCATAAGAGAAGCAAACAAAATTTTCATCTGATGTAGATGAATAGGGAAGAGAAAGAGTTGATTCCTCATCCAAGGCATCTTCTTCATCCTCAAAGCCTTTATGAGAATCATTTATATCCTGAACACAATCTTTATACTCCTCACAACAACTATGAAAAATTAACTCAGAGGAATAAAAAATTTGATAATGAATATTGAAAGCAACATGAAACTCTTTGATTGAATAAATGATATAAGTTTCAAGAGACTGATACCAAATATGAACATCTCCTTGAAGAGAGTACATAAACAACTTCATACATATGTATTCATGTTGGATGTCAATCTACTGCATCAAATAATGAAATTATTAAACATGCTCAATAGGGTTGTCATTCTCACCTTCATAAAACATGGGCAACATATCTTGCCAGTCATCAATTTGAGGCATAGGATGTGGATAACCAGCTATGGATGAGAAATTGAGTGGGGAAAACCTCATGGCTAGGATAACCTCCATATCCATTTAATTTGTCTCATTCCGGTGGATTCACCAACATATTCTGAACAATGGAGTCACCATGGTGAATGTGCAATCTTGAAGGTGTCCAACTTCAATCACCATCTAAAGATGGAGCTGTACAATTTTGTTCTTCCCAAGTATATTTTGAATCTGCTAAAATCCATCTCCGAAAATGGTGCCAAGAATGTTAGCACTGACAATCACCCTCAGAATGCTAGAGGATAAGTCCAGTACCCATTAAAACATTTATGAGATAAATCTTAAATGTGGTGTCAAATGGATAGAACTTAGTTCAACAATGTCAAAACATAGGAATTCTGGATGAAGTGCATCAACAAAAGAGGTTATGTTTTGTAAGGTAGCTAGAGAGGTAGTGGGGGGGGCCAGAGGGCCCATAGTGATAATAGTGGAGGTCATTCAATGTAAGGTGGACTAGGTCCACTATATTATTAAATAAGGCCCA
>JZKD02S1673625.1:817082-835225 GCA_000966675.3 Picea glauca
CACTCTTTCCTTCAGACTTTGGTAACCCTGTGATGAAATCCATGGAAACCTCCTCCCATCGCTGACTTGGGATGGATAATGGTTGTAAAAGACCCGGGGTCTTAATTGTTTCCACATTCGTCGAAGTCACGAAGTCTGAATGTCTTGGAGGTTAACCTTCATGCACTTTTCTTCAGATCCAATGGTTGCGAAGGATCCTCCTTCTCCCAAACAAATCCTATGGCCCAATTACCACGATGTTGTGGTTTCTTTCTCTATGGCCATTTCTTAAACCATTATACCTCCTGTAATTCTGAACATAGTACAAGTTTTCTATGAACGCCCTTATGGAATTCTGCACATAAAAATTCTTTGGACTTTTACTCTGAATTCCTCATTCATGGCTCATCCAGGTTCCATGTCGAAACCAGGGGTTTTGAACTTGAATTTTGTCCATTTCGACCACAATTATTTTATGAAACTTTTGCTTCAACTTCCACTAACATGGACCATCTAGGCTCAGTGTTGAAACCTTTTCTCTGATACCAATTTGTAACGTCCCCGACCATCAATCTCTTTCGGGTAACACTACCCAATCAACTCTATCCTTTCTTCTAGATCGTCCCAACCATCAACAGGACAGACAACGCCACTTCTTGGACATTTATCTTAGCTCTGATACCAATTTGTATTTATATGCATATCTATCTATTGAAATTTAATAACTATAACATTTTGTTCATGCCACTATTCATGCAGAAATAACATTAAATCATACATAAAATATATGCATATCTATCTATTGAAATTTAATAACTATAACATTTTGTTCATGCCACTATTCATGCAGAAATAACATTAAATCATACATAAAATATATGCATACTGAAAACATATTCTAACGATACACAGATTAATGTGGAATTAACAGTAAGCCTACACATATAGCATTTATGATATATCCAAGCATTACTCATCAATTATAATACATGTACAATTACACAACATACAATCAACAAAGATTTGGTACTTATATTTTAATAGATGATGACGAACTATGTGCAGAACTTCCACGAACCTCCCAGACTTAGACCATGCTAATCATCACTCTCAGAAGTGGGTCACCCCCGAGCTGAGACTAAAATCCATCGGGCAAGGGATTCCTAGGCTTGGCAAGGACAACATGAAATTCACACAAATCAACCGGAAGGATTATCTCCCAAGATCCAGCTCACATTACAACCTACAACCTCTCATTCCCCACATGCATGTCCCACCCTAGGAAGTGTGCCCCTTCTCTTCTCAATAGTCCTTCATCTGCCCCACTTCCATTCCATGGCTTCAGCAATAGGCCAGACATGAATTCTCCGAGCATTGTAGCGATAGTTGGGCTCCCTCTGGGGAATCACTTCCCCAACAACCTCTCTCACCTAGAGAGAGTTTCTTAGAGGCCTGACAACTTGCTTCTTCAATCCACGGTCCTGAAAACTCGCCTCTTCAAACCACATTCTTGACAACCTACTTCTTCAATCCATCTTCTAAGTCAATTCAAGTAAGGGTGATGGAAAAAACAAATCTTGGTATAGAAGAAATGGTGGAAACAAGCCACACTCAAGAAAGGAACTGTGTGGGATGTAACAACCAATCTTTAAGACACTGCATGGGCCTAGGAAATGTAGGGGGCATCAGGTTTCATAGGAGATACACAGGATAACTCAAATATGACTGCAAGTTCCCAAGGTGTGTGCTTGTTCAGAGGTCAATGATGGAGAAAATGGTTCAATGCATGAATCCGTGGTTAAATTAGGAAGGATGGCAGATTTCTAGAGAATCATGAAGGTCGCAAGAATGGTGAGGGAACTTGAGAACAATGAGGGAACGTGAGACTTGCAAAGCCACGAAATAATGAAAAAACAACCCCAACGAGATGGATTTCCCGGATATAAATTGCATGCGCCCAAGTTGGTACATGTCTTTCTAAAGCTGCATGAGCTCCACTTAGCACTTGTTCCTTTTCCCAAGAACTTAGGACAACACAGCTTATGTCAAACATAGCCTTTTGGAAATAATAATATAATGTAATATTATCCCCTTAGATGTAAGCCCTCTGGCTTAGCCCCTTCCCTTACCCTACCTAGTGGATTTTATTCCCTCATAACTCTTTCTTCATGGTCGGTCTACATGCAATGGTGTAATTTTATTAATGATGTTTGTATTTACATATATACAAAAATCAATCTCATTCACCTTAATCATCTAGGCTTTCCGGCCTAATAACATATAAGTCTTCCAACTTATAAACACTTGGCTCACCATCCTATAAACACAATTACAATTCAGTAGGGTCTCAACCTTGGGGTGTTACAATTATGTAGTGGGATCAACTAAAGCAAGTTGAACACATTAATAAGAGAAGGATCACTTAGAAGAAGTTCAAGTGGTATTTTTAGAAGGAGTATCTTTTAGATAATTTCTATGACAAGAAAATGCAAGAGTTCCTTGAACTCAGGTTAGAAAGAATGACCATGGCAGAATATGAAAATAAGTTATTGGGATTGTTGAAGTATGTAGGGTTTATAAAGGATGAGAAGGTAAAGATATATATGTTCTTGAGTGGACTGCAATCATTTTATAAAGAAAATATTCAATATGATGAGTCCAGAACTTTGACAGAGACAAGCAAGAAGGATAAGTACTTGTATGAACAAGGAAAGTTTAGAGAATCCTTACAAAAATATTTGAGGGATAAGAATAAATATAAATATGATCAGAGAAGGAAGGGATTCAAACGTCCTTTCAACATAAACAATCCTAATAAAAATCAGCAAGATCAATTTGCAATAGATGAGTCCAAGAGAGAAGATTCCTTGGAAAAAAGGGGAATACCACCAATCCAATGTTGGGGATGAAAAGAATACTACCTGTACAAGTATTTCCCTCACATAGGAGATAAAGAAAATACCATGCACAACATCCAAGAGGATACAACAGTATAAGACATGGGAAGAATATATGCAGCCTTGGAAGATCAACAAGAAGAATACCAATCCAATATGATTGAAGTGCAAGGTAAGATCATTAATCATCATGTTGTTATTTTAATTGATTCAGGATAAATCCATTGCTACATTGATCCTAAAATAGTGGATATATTACATTAGTAGAAAATTAAGATTGAAAAATCAAGTTTGGTTCAACTAGCCACTCGAACCAAAAGAAGGATCAATGAGACAGTTAAAGGTTGTCCAATAAATTTGAATGGAGTGTGTACTAATGTTGATATGAATATTATTTTATCAGGATCTTATGATATCCTAGTTGTAATGGATTGGTTGGACCAACATCATGTTTTCCTAGACTGTCATAACAAGACATTTACATGTCTTGATGAAGAACGAATTCTAAAACCCATTTCTATAAACAAAACACTGTAAAAGGAATTCTAAGATCCATTTCTATAAGGTAGATTTCATCCTTACAACTAAAGATATGTTTTGGGAAAGGATGTCAATTCTATGCAACTCATGTGGAGGCGCTAGAAAGAACTAAAGGGCCAAGCCTTGAATATTATTGATTATTGCAAGAGTTTGAATATGTATTCCAAGAAATACCAGGATTTCCACCTAAGAGGGAGATATATTTCTCTAATAATTTAGTACTAGGAGCTTCCCCAGTATAAAAACTCTTTACAAAATGAGTATACCAAAATTAAAATAATTACAAATGCAGGAAGAATTGTAAACAAAAGGGTACATATGCCCAAATGTCTCACCTTTGGGAGTGCTAGTATTCTTTTTCAAAAAGAAGGATGGAACATTAAGACAATGTGTTGACTTTATACAAATAAATAAAGCCACTGTGAAGAAAAAATACCTTCTACCCTGAATTGATGACCTCTTTGATCAACTAAGAGGGGAAAAGATATTTTCAAATATAAACTTGAGATTATAATACCATCAAGTAATAATCAAGGAAGAAGACATTAGCAAGAAAACCTTTAGAAGCAGGTATGGACATTATGAATTTGTAGTAGTGTCATATGGACTGATCAATGCACCAATTGTCTTTATGTGTGTAATGAATGACATATTCATAAATTATCTCTATAAGTTTGTCATTATGTTTTTGAATGACATACTTATCTATTATACATCAGAGGAAGAGCATGAACATCATTTGAGGTTGGTGTTGAAAGTGCTAATGGAATATAAGTTTTATTCCAAGCTAAGAAAGCGTTTTTTTTTACCAAGAACAAATCCATTATTTAGGGAACATGATTTCATGAGGCATAACATTGGATCCAAAGAAGAACATATACATTAGAGGATGGCCAACACCAAGAAATGTTTTAGAAGTCAAATATTTTATGGGATTAGACGAATACTACAAGATATTTATAAAAGGATTCTCTAATATTGTTCATCCCATCACTTCTTTGGAAAAGAATGGAATTAAATTTGAATGGACAAAAAAGTCTGAAGAAAACTTTAATTTGTTAAAAGAATTACTTACTAGTACACATATTTTAAACATTGTTGATACAAATGAGAATTTTGTGGTATGTACAGATGCATGCAAAGAAGGACTCGGTGGAGTCCTCATTCAAAATGAACATGTAATTAGTTGTGAGTCCAGAAAGATTAAAGAACATGAGAGGAATTATGTCACACGTGATTTGGAGCTTGTTACGATAATTCATTCATTGAATATGTGGAGGCATTATCTCATAGGAAAGAGATTCGAATTAAGAACATACCATAGTTGTTTGAAATAGATTTTTGAATAACCAACTTTGAATTTCAGGAAGATAAGATGGCTGGATTTTTTAAGGGAGTATGAATTTTACTTCAAGCATATCAAAGGAAAAGAAAATTAAGTTGTTGATGCACTCAGGAGAAGATTCCATCTCATGCATGCTATAGCCATTAGTATGCATCAACTAAATTTGAAGAACAAAATTTTAGATGTTGTTGTTATAGACCAACATTACCTACATGTAAAAGAAAGTTTACGGTAGGAAAATGTATAACATATATTAAAGAATACGAGATTAAGGAAGATGGATTGTTTATGCATAAGAATGGAATTTTTGTTCCTAGTTCCAAAGAACTTAGGAATTTGGTATTAAAGGAAATGCATAATGTTCCATATGTAGGACATCCCGGTTACCAAAAAACAATTGCAACAATAATAAGTCAATTCTTTTGTCCTAGAATGAAGAAGGATGTCATTGATTACATTTCCAAATGTATGGAATGGCAAAGAGTGAAAGATGAGCATAGACACCCAACAGGTTTGCTACAAGCATTTTCTATTCCAAAGAATAAATGGGAAGTGGTAACCATTTATTTTATAGCCAAGCTTCCCAGGACAATAATGAAACATGACTCAATAATGACAGTGATTGATAAAAAACAAAATTCCTGTAAAGATGACTCATACAACAACTAATATTAGAGAAACTTACATGAGGGAAATTTATAGCTTGCATGGGATACCTAAGCAAATTGTCTCATACAAAGATACTAAGTTTACTTCAAATTTATGGAGAAGATTATTTAAAGGGTTTGGTACAAATATGAACTTTAGCACAACATATCATCCACAACCAAATGAGAAGATAGAGAGATTCAACCAAGTGATTGAAGACATGTTGAGAATGTATGTGACATATAATCCACCTAAGTGGGAAGATTACTTGCATTTGGTTGAGCTTGCCTATAATAATGGGTATCAAGCTTCACTGAAGATGATACCATTTGAATATTTATATGGAAGAAAATGAAATACTCCAGTGAGTTAGGACAACCCAATAGACATAGTAGTACTTGGACAAGAATTTCTCGAGGATATGGAAGAACAAATGGTTAAAATTAAGCAGAATTTGAAGGCAACACAAGATAGACAAAAGAGTTAAACAGATAAGAGCAAGATATCTAAAGAATTTAAAGTGGGAGAGCATGTTCTTTTGAAAGTGAAACCCAAGAAGAGCTCATTGAAGTTGGGAAATTGTACAAATCTAGTAGCTAGATTTTGTGGTCCATTTGAGATATTGGACATAATAGGGTCAGTTTCATACATGCTTTCATTATGTTCTTCCATGAATGTGCATAATGTATTTCATGTCTCTTTGCTGAAAAAAGTATGTACATGACCCTAACCATGTTATTGATTGGAATTTTGTTCAAGTGGAGCCATAAGGAGAATTTTAGGTCCAGTCAGTGCACATATTGGACAAACAATTCAAAATTCTCTAGAATTGAGTTATAGCATGGTAAAAGTTCAACGGACCGATTACGGTCCTGAAGTTGATAATTGGGAGAATGAAGATTCCATGCGGGCAGAGTACCCACAATTGTTTGAAGAATTTTGAAATTTTGAATTATGTTTTGTATATGCACCGAGGACAGTGCCAAAATAATGGAAGGGGAATGTAATACCTTAGTTTTGAGTCCCCGAATTAATAATGTGTTTTTTTTTTTATTTGATGAAAGGCTAGAGTGTTTGAACAGTTAAAAAGGGGTTGGAGTGCCTAAGATATGTAATACCTTGAACATTGCAAATAATAAAATACATCACTCGTTGTAAGAAGGACACATAAATGAGTTATAAGGAGCTATGATTCCACGAGAGAGTGGGCTAAAGGGGATAAGTCTTTTATTATTATTTTATTCACCATCTTGGTTTTAATTGAGAAAAGTGGTTACATGAGCTTCTTGGGGGGAAGGCCATGTGGTTCTTGATTCCATATAATTATATAAACCTCTCTTGTGGGTTTTTTGAGGGTTCTTTTCCAATTTTCAATCTATTATTTGATTCATTTGTTTTGGTTCTTGGTGGTCAGGACGTGGGAACAAATTGTTGAAGAAAGAAGAAAGAAGCAATTGTTTTGTTGGCTATAGTAATTGTTGGTGTACTCCATCCATGAAATGGTGCCTGTATGTCGGAGATGCATTGACATGTGCTAAAATTTGTTCAAAGATGTGAGTCCTAAGAGTCCCAACATAGATATTCTGGACGAGATGACTGAGCCCTGAAAATAAGTGGACAACCCGAGGGAGTACGTGACAGTAAAGGGGGTTTATTGTCTTTGGGTTGTGCAAGCTGGAGAGAAGAGAGTTGGTGTACTTTGGATTTTTTTATGTTGAGAAAAGTGTGAGAGCTCAAGTGTTGAATGGATTAGGAAGATGAGTGTCAGTCTGGAATCCATCCTTGTGGATTCATAGCCCTATCTCGAGGGAGACTTGTTGTTGAGAGTTGGAACAACTGTGTCTAAGGTTGGGTGGAATGTCCTTGGTTTGCAATCAGTTAGTGATTGGTTTTGTCTAATATAAGTGTTGTCTATCATGGTTTCCTTTGTTTGCATATTTATTTCCATTATGTATTGATTATTATCTTAGAGATATGAATCGTTAATGTGCCTGCTCACTGGTTATGGTTGTGCCTGGCATATTGTGCATGTATTTTATGTTGTAACATGAATCTTGATTATTACATGTACTATTATTTAATTTATTTCGCGTCTCTCTATTATTTAAATGCTATCAAATATTGAACTCAGTTATTGAGGTAATACTTGTAGTAGCATAACCCGTGACCCAACCTATTGGTGGATGGGCACGTTACAGGGTGGATTTAGAGTGCATTTGGAGAGCGTTTTGGAGTAGTGTGACTGAGCCTGGTGGCCGAGTACGTCACAAACCCCTTGGGGGGATAACCATCATCCATATCCAATATAAACATGTATACCAAACCACCATAATGAGATAACATGCTCCACTTCCATCAAAAGTGAAACTAAGGGGAAAGCACATCTGAAATGACCACCAAGTAACAGGCACAATCAAAATCTAACCAAGGAGAAGCAAGACTTCCCAAATAAAAAAAATCCATCTAAGAATCAAATGCAATGAAGAAAAGCAACTTTATGAAGATGTATCCCCAAGTCAATTCAATGCTCCAAGAGTACTAACAACGAATCGTCATCAATAAAATGAATATCACAAAATAAAACTTCTTCCAATATATAAATTCCAACACCAAAATTTTGTTGTTTATTTTCGAATAAGGTATTAACCATTCAACCTCATACAATATATAAGTTCTAACACCAAATTTTTGTTGTTTTTTAAGGTCATAACCATTCAAATTTTTGTTGTTTTTTAAGGTCATAACCATTCAACTTCATACAATATATAAGTTTTAACACCAAATTTTTGTTGTTTTTTAAGGTCATAACCATTCAACTTCATACAATATATAAGTTCTAACACCAATTTTTTGTTGTTTTTCTTCCAAGAAGGTCACAACCATTCTATATCCCATGTTTTCCCGTCACCAAGCTAATAAAAAAGAAGAAACTCTGCACCGAAACGAATCGGATTATAACGAACAATTAAGCAAAGATTAAATTCTTTCGATCTGAATTTCCAATTTGATAGTAACAGAAAGTTTACACTTGAAAAACTACACGATCCAATGTGCGCAAGTGAGACGAACAAAATGTGAGATTTTATTAATTATGTTCCTCATGAAATACTACATCATGGATCTGTCCGCTGTCCCTGGGCATGTTTGTTTGTGTCTCTTTCCTCCAATTCCTCTCCAAAATATCACAATAGCAAGCTAGGCGACTGTGCGCTTGATTTCTGTAAATAATTGAATTCCTGAATCCAATCTGCGTGGTCTGTGTTATATTAGAGTTCTTCCATATCATTGACCATTGTGAAATTGTTAACGTGCTGCATATTATGGCTTCGATCACAATACATATCTTCAAACTCAATGGTCTCTGCGGCCAATAAATCTGGTCCCGTGTAGAACTCTTCTAATCAAAATTTTGTAAATAAACATTCGGGTGGAAACGAGAGATGATGGCTCGCATAAATCCATTAAACTCTGGCCTAAAGTAGCTGCAAAATTATCACAATGTGGGGATTGTCGGTCCGTTAAACCTGACATAGAACGAGCAGTCTTTGTAACTTCTGTTACAACATGATTAAAACCTGCCATCGCAAAGAAAATGCGCTCTGATTCATCGTGTCTCTAATCGAATCTTCCGCAAGTAGGTCGCACCATCCAAACTTGGAGGAATTCGTAGTTTCTTGAACATCAGACAATTTGAAGGAAACTTCGACTATGTTGGGAATATGAATTACAAGTCATGATCTTCACGCTTATGCCTACTCTGTCATGTAAAGGAGAGACATTACACAGTCACACACCACAAGCAGGAGTGTTAGTAGAGTCAGTCGTATTTTTTTCTCGTCTCAATTGTTTGAGTCAGTTAGCTTCTACAGGAAGTCTTTGTTTTCGTCTATATATGTCTTAGTGCTGAGAGATAGAATGTAATAGTCTATAGTTAGAAGCAACAACAACTGTGAAGGTAGTTGGAGAATCCTAATAGCACAAGCTCAGTGTTTTCTGAAAGTCTGCAAAAGTTGTTGGAGTAGAAGTTCTAACCACGCACAAGTTTATAATATACTAAGTTTTGTGTGGTGATGTATTTCTGAGTTCTGGTGTATCTTCTCTTTGTTTCTACATAAGCTTAAGTAAGTTTACAAGATTGTTGAATCTGCATTACATGTGAGTTTATGTGTTGAAAGTAACACAAGGTCAAGAAATTGTTTTATTAAGTATTATCATCATAACACACAATATATTGAGCACTATGTGAACTGTGCAATAATCCTAAGAGGTCAGCGATGAAGAATTTAACTGCACAGTCTTTGTTATTTCATTGTGCAGAGTTTGTCTGCGCGCTATTGATCCAATATCTGGTATCGGAGCATGTTTTAGTAGAGCAGGTTTATCAGAGTAGGTTTTGAGAGAAGTTTCAAAGAGCACTAACTCTGTTGTAAGGTGAATTCATGGCTTCCACTTCAAATCTGCAACCTCCCATTTTTAGAGGTAAATATTATGAGTTATGGTCATTGACCATGAAGGAATTATTTCGGGATCAAGATGAATGGGAGATAGTCGAAAATGGCTATGTGAAACCAGCAGATCAGACAACATACATTTCCCTCACACAAGCTAAGAAGGGTGCTTTGAAAGATCAAAGGAAGAAGGATGGAAAGCCTATGTTTTACATACATCAAGCCATGCATGAGAGCATACTCCCAAGAGTTGCATCAACAAAGCAAGCCAAGGAGGCATGGGACATATTAAAAACTTCTTATAAAGGTATGGATAAATTCAAGACTTCAAAATTACAAATTCTTAGAAGAGATTTTGAAACGTTGTCAATAAAAAACTCAAATTCAGTAGATTCATTTTACACCCATGTTATTGTTGGTTTTTCTTCATATGAGATATGATGAATATATGTCTTTGAAGCATACAAACTTCACCCTAGACTCATAACACTTGTCTATCAGTCTTGGGAGACGTCTCTCTCCCACCTGAACCGAGGAGAAACTCCTTATGCGGCTCTCCCTCTGAGCCAATTATCTCTCTCTAAGATCAGGCTCACTCATTGAATCTCTCTGAGACATCATGCAAGAGGGATTGCTTCTTTAATATCTGGAAGACCTATTTACCTCTTCATATTTACCTCGGCCCTCCCGCGAGGGAGGCAAGCCCAGTCCTTCTTTGATACCATGTTGGTTTTTCTTCATATGAGATATGATGGATATATTATTAGAATGATGTGTTCCATATATAGGGAACATATGGTAACCATCCATGAGAGGATGCATCCCTTGAATAATCAATAACTATTTATTATTATCACTTACTTATTAGATATGATATTTAATAATCAATAATTATATTATTAATTATTATTCTAAGAGAATCTCTTCTCGATGTTGTTTAAACATCAACAGTTATTGGCCTCATAAATCAAATTAAGTCTCATGGAGAAACCATAGAGGATAAAAAAGTTGCTCAGAAGGTACTTAGGAGTCTTCCTATTAAATTTGATATTCTTGTTGTGACTTTAGAAGATAACAAAGACCTAAGTCAATTTGGCCTAGATGAGTTGCAAGCCTCCCTCATTAATCATGAACACATATTAAATAGGTCAAATATTTCATTAGAAAACACATTTCTTGTGCAGTCATCTATAAGTTGTGAAAGAGGAAGAGGGGGAGCTAACTTTAGAGGCAAAGGAAGGAGTTCTTCTAGAGATGGGCGTTGTAACAGTCCTGCAAATACTGGTGGTAGAGGTCAAAATCAAAATAGCACTCAGTCAAGTAGTCTAAAATTTGATAAATCAAATATTCAGTGCCATTACTGTAAAAAGTATGGACATTATGCATATGAGTGTATGAAGAGACAGTATAATAAAAAAAAACAAGCACAAGATCAATCAAACAACACAAATACTCCCTCAAATCCTATGTTTATGGCGCGTGATGAAGAAATGCCTATAATCTCACTAGTTGAATGAAATGTTGCTCAAGAAAGTCCATGTGACATACGGTATCTAGATTCAGGATGTAGTAATCACATGACAAGAAATTTAGAATTGTTTTCTAGTTTGGATAAGTCATTCCAAACTAAAGTTACACTTGGAACATATATTCAAGTCATTGTCTTGGGTAAAGGCAGTATTAACATTTTAACTAAACAAGGAGAGAAAAACGTTATGCCTGATGTATATTATGTTTTTGGCCTAAAATATAGTTTAATGAGCAGAGGACAGTTGTTATAGAAAGGATATATAATCTACATGGAAGATAATCACTGTGTTATTTTGGATAGATATCCAAGCAACTAACTTATTGCAAGAATTCAAATGACAAGCAACAAAATGTTTCCATTGACATTAAATTCAGCCTTGAAGAGAAAAACAACGCAAATTATCTATGAAGAAAAAGATGTGCAGTCTGACAGTGCATTCAAAGTAGAAAGTAAAGAAGTAAGTGTGTGCGGTTCCAAGGAAGGAAAAGTTAGCGTGTGCAGTTCTAAAGAAGAAGACAGTGGCACAGAGTTGCAGGAAACGTTTCAATCTGAAGTGCAAGATGATTCCTGGCTATGGAATTTTAGATTTGGAGATTTAAACTTTGGAGGTCTGAAGCTGCTACATATAAAGGATATGGTGAAATGTTTTCCATTAATTGAAAAACTAGAAAGAACATGTGAAGGCTGCATCTTTGGAAAGAAACATAGAGAGTCATTTCCAGTTGGTAAGTCCTACAAAGCAAAAGATCCACTAGAAATTATACATTTAGACATTTGTGGACCAATCCAAACACCATCTATAGGAGGTAGTACCTATTTTCTTACATTTATAGATGATTTATCAAGAAAAACATGGATTTATTTCCTAAAACATAAATATGACGCATTGGGTTGTTTTCAATAGTTCAAATCACTTGTGGAGAAGTAAAGTGGTTATTACATCAAGGTTCTAAGAACTGACAGTGGTGGTAAATATGTTTCAATAGAATTTCAGAACTTTTGTAAAGTTCATGGCATTTACAAGAAATTCACTACGCGATATACACCAAAACATAATGGTGTTGCAGAAAGGAAGAATCAAACCATCATGAAAATGGTGCGTAGTATGTTGGCAACCAAACATTTTTGAAATGAGTATTGGGCTGAAGCAGTAGTAGCTACAGTGTACATCATGAAAAGATGTCCGACAAAGAGTGTGAAAACAAAGTTCCTCAAGAATCCTGGACATGTATGAAGAATAATGTTACACACTTAAAGGTTTTTGGTTGTGTTAGATACGCACATGTTCCAGATGAATTGAGAAAGAAGTTAGATAGTAAAGGACATAAATGCATATTTGTTGGGTATTCTGAAGATACAAAAACATACAAACTATATGATCCTATTGCAAGAAAAGTCATAATGAGTCATCATGTTCAATTTGTGGAGAATGAATCATGGAATGGAAGCATAGAAAGGACAGTTAAAATTATTGATGGTATCGTGCATGATGACATGGAGGATGAAGTGGTCCAAACACCAGGTATAAGTCAAAACACAGTTCCTTTCACTTCTGGAACTGCGACACAAATCACAACACAAACTTCTCCAATGAGATCTACAGGCGCACAGTCCACACCTAGTTCACAACAAACTCCAACAAGCAATCCAAGTAGTTCTGCATCTCCAAATCCAACATTAGCAAGTCTATTACCAAGAAATACAACAAGTCTATACGACATCTATAATGTTGACACATCAAATTCATTTTCAGTCTTTGCTCTGTTTTCACAAATAGATGATCAATTAACTTTTGAAGAAGTTGTCAAAAATAATGTATGGGCACACGCCATGGATGAAGAAATTAAATGCATAGAGAAAATTCAGACATGGAAATTGGCAGACATACCTAAAGACAAGGATGTGATAAGTGTTAAGTGGATTTATAAAACCAAGCAAGATGCGGATGGAAATGTGCAGAAGCACAAGGCAAGATTAATTGCAATGGGATTTACACAACAACCTAGAGTAGACTTCAATGAAACATTTGCACCTGTTGTCCGCATGGACACATTCAGAACCGTGTTGGCCATTGTTGCGCAAAACAAATGGTATGTTTATCAAATGGATGTAAAGTCAACATTTTTGAATGGACATTTAGAGGAAGAAGTATATGTGGAAAAACCACAAGGCTGTGAGATTCCAGGACATGAAAACAAAGTGTACAGATTGAAGAAGGCACAATATGGGTTAAAGAAAGCTCCTAGAGCTTGGTACAGTCGCATAGATTCCTATCTCACTCAAAATGAATTTCAAAGAAGTGATTATGAGCCAACTATGTACATCAAAGCAAATCACCAAGGTAAGATGTTAATTGTTTCCTTATATGTAGATGATTTGATTTTTATAGGTGATTTTGGCATAGAATAATTTAAGTCAGTCATGAATGATGAATTTGAAATGACTAATTTGGGGCTTATGAGATATTTTTTGGGCATTGAAGTTCACCATTCCAAAGCTGGTATATTTATTTCACAATTTAAATATGCGCATGAATTTTTGAAAAAAATCAATATGTTAAATTCCAAAGCAACTCCAACACCTATCATAACATGATTGAAGTTGAGCAAGGAAGATGAAGGATAAAAAGTAGATCTGAATCTGTTTAAAAGGTTGGTAGGAGGCCTTATGTATCTGAAAACAACTAGACCTGATATTATGTATGGAGTGATCATGATTTCAAGGCTCATGGAAACTCCAAAAGAATCCCATTAGAAAGTAGGAAAAATAATTATGAGATATGTAAATGGAACAAAATACTTTGACATTATGTATTCTAATTCAGAATATTTTGGACTTGTTGGATACACTGACAGTGATTGTGTAGGTAGTATATATTATTAGACAAATCAGTAGGTGCGAACACTAACAGATATCCCTAGATCCACTTGGATCTAGAACAAAACAGGACAGGACATGACTCTTTCCCTAAGTTGTAGTCATTGAATCTACTAAAGAGAAGGAATAAGTGACATACCTTGATATCGCTTCCTTAGGTCTCTATTATTCTTACTTCGCTCCGGTGCTCTTGTGGAATCCGGTCCAAGACAACACAAACCAACCAAACTAAAGATAGCGAAGTATAGTCAATGTCAACTTATGCATATGATCAAGGAGTTATGCAATAAAGTAAGAGTGACTTTATGGGAAAGGGACATGCCGCTGTATCATACTAAATGAAAGTAGAAGATACAACCTGATCGCCTTGATGTTGCAAGCTTCCTTTTAGTGACCCTTGGTTCCAACACACACACTTGCTCTACACTTGCATGAAGAAGATCCAATTCCTCTTGATAGACCAAATAGAGTCTTCAAGCTTCTGTCCAAGCAGGGTCCTTCACACAATTCTTTCACCAATTCTCGATTCAATCTTGCTTAACTTTTTTCATGAGAAACCTTTCAATATATAGGAGAAGGAGAGATGGTTACATGGATGAGGATGATCCCACCAAATCTGAGAAGTCAGTAGAATGACATCCATACGAATGCAGACTCATTTTCTAGAAGATCCCCTTCTAGAACCTTCATGACCTCTTCTTCTTTCCAAGCTTAAAAATAGGTTCGCACCTTATATATGGAACAGACTGCAAGAAGTTCGCACCCTAAGTGTGGGTGGCCTGCGAGAATGAAGGATTCTCACACTCTATACCATAGGCAGCCTGCGAACTCATCTTAAAAATATGTTTTTGGAAGAAGACAAGAGCCACTTCTCTCAGGCAAAAAGTCCTTGTTGGGAGCGTGAATACATCACTGTTGAGACATCACCAGAGTGACCAAAATCATGTGTAACAGAATGCCCCCCAAAGTACGAGGCCATAATCTGTGACAGCCGAAATACTTTGTAAACTACGTGTGTGTGTCAGAAACCAGGAGCGCACCTAATCGGAAACCTGCAAACAACCAAGCCTCTGCAGAATATAATACCAGTTATGAGGTAGGAATTCCCATACTCAGATCACAGATGAATGAAATCATAAATGTAGGTCATGGCCACCAATCATACACTGTGGATCCATGCCGTCAAAATGTTGCATAGCCACCAGGAATACACTATGGATCTATGCGAGAAGACTTAAATTAAGACGACATAGCCACATGACATACAAAGTGGATCTATGTGCCGATGTAAATCATACATACTCCATCGCAACCTAGATTAAAAATTTGATACCCAGAGTATTCAATCCTGTCACCTGAAACTATGAATCTAGCCATGCGATTACATGTGCTGAAGTCGAACATGGTAGAAACTACTTGACTACCGGTCATTGATGAAACCATTAACAAGTGCGAGGGAAATCACCATTAATGTCAATGACTCCCAAGGTACACTAGTACAATCCAACGAATGTGAATAAATGAGCTGAGGTTGAACACTCGATAGAACCTCTCGATCAGGAGTCAATAATGAAAACCCACTGTCGAAAGCGAGGAAACCTGCCATTGAGGCATGCAAGTTCCAAGGTACCAGATAATTTCTAAGTCTTGTTTCTGGATAATGACTTGGAGTCGATGGAACAAGACTTGTCATAGGAGGGTCTTGAAGTATCCCCCATCAATGACACGAAATAAGTAACATATTTTGAGGATGAAACAGAGTATGGATACAGGTTGGAATGGACACAGGGAAGGCTGACATAGTAAGAATGGACAATTGCAGATGGACGACTCAATAGAAGGCTCGTGTGAACTTCTCTTGAACATATGAACGACATGACTAAGGACTTGGCAGCACTGACTCAAAGAAGACCCAAGATATGAACTTGTAGCAAGTCAAACGAGAGACAAATGGATTTCCCAACCCGGATTCAAACGACGAATAGGGGGTGTCATGTTTAAGAGCGACGCTTACTGTCATTAATATAAATACGAAAACACATCCCTTTCCCAAAATTTCCCCCACCATTTCTGGCGAGTACCTCTTTTTTTTTACGCAAGCTTGAGGAGGATAACATATGCTTGTTGATGTAAGCTCATCCTTTGGATGAGTCCCTCAGAGTATATTTAATGAACCCTAGGAAGGAGTGGTTCGGTCCCATTACGGTTCTATCTATGTTTGTTTAACGAGTCCAAAGATAGAAAACTAGGGGGTTTTCATGTTTTGAGAGTCTAAAAAACACTTAAAGAGAACTCTCTCAGTTCCTTTTTCATAAAAGAGTTTGATAGGACCGAAAAAGTGATAAAATATCGCCCATCGAACATTTTGTTCAGATACTTTTACGAGCGTGAACAGAACAAGATTGCTCGGCCATATTTTTGTTTTTATGGAGCATGAAAATAACTTAAAGGATACTCCTTTGCGTTCGTCGTTTTCGTGTTACCATGACGAGTATGAAAAGATGAGAACATTATAATTGGTTACATTCTCATGTATTTTCGAGCATGAGAACAAACAAAAACTGAGCTCGAGGCTTTTCTAAAAACCCTAAAAAGCAGTCGTACATGCGACAAAAATAAAAAAAACACTTGTACTCCTTCATTTGGACATCAAAGTTGCTATATCTGCAAAAACCGTACTCATAGGACTATTAGGGCATTAGGTTTTATAGACAAAATAATATAAAAAATCAACAAAATGGTAAAAAGTGAATAAATATGGGTAAAAAGGGCTTTTACCATTTCATTGTGATTTTGCCAAAAACTTTGCCCAATACACCTCATTTTCCCCCAAATTTCTTTTCTCGATCGTGGGAGGCACAAGCGACCATTTGGCGAACCGTCTCCGCCAGCGAGGTAAGCTCTTGATCTCTCACCTTTTCCATGGTTTATTTTTAGTTTTTATTGGCAATTTTCAGGGTTTAGGTCCATTTTAGGGCCATAACTTGCGCCCGAGCATTCTCCCATGCTGGCCATGCAGGACCTGCGAGAATCTAGGATTCTCACAGGCAGCCTTAAGGGAACCTGTGAGAATCTCGCTCTGTGCTAAAAGGGAACCTACGGGGGGTGAAAATTGAATTTTAAAATTGTCTATTGCTCAATAAAAATTATGCTAAGGTTTGAAATAAGTTGTTGACCCTTCTCTTATGGCTCTTGTGCAGGTATTTGACCATCACAATGTTGGAGTGGTGAGAAAGAGAACATGAGGAGGAGGATTCCATCACCAGGAATGACCCAGGTACCGTCGCTACCCTCCAAGACTGTGGACTCTTAAAATTATTCAGGATTTTGGGCATGAGGGCCCAACTCAGATTGTTGGAATACCTGGTTCATATGTGGAACGTGGACCAATAGTTGTTTCACGTGTGAGTCCAAACATTGACCCTAGATATCGAGGATATCTATTTTCTAATAGGGTTATCATGGCATGGGTACCACGCTAGCTTGACCGGTGGTCGAGGCGACAGACTCCCTATGAATGAGTATTGTTGCCAGTACTATGTTCCTGAGGCAGAAAGAAGCAAGGGCAAGGTTGCTATTTGGGGGGTCCAAGACTTGACCCTGTGAACCATCTTGTTCACTATAGCATGCATGGATGGGAGCGCAGCTCCACACATGGCTCTCCAAAGATACTTCCAATATGCCATAGAGTGCATAGAGCATCGAGTCTACACTGATTTCTGTAGTGACCATACTTCTGACAGTTGAAGCATTGTATTTCTGAAATGTCTTTCTCTTGATTTGGCTTCCTCCTTGAACCAAACTTCCTTTTGTTCATGAAGTTATTGAATCTTGTTGTGAAGGCTTGATCATCATACTTCTTTTGGGGTTTCTCTTTT
>JZKD02S1673627.1:0-30471 GCA_000966675.3 Picea glauca
GAGTCTTTTCAACCATTGGTTGAGAAAGTGGTCACACTGATGTAGTCATCGACTGATTCCACTCCTCTTTTGGGGGGTGATGTGCCTTTCAACCATGTAGTCTCACAACCTATTCATCCAATGGTTGAGAAAGTGGTCATGCTGATGCAGTCTTCAGTTGATCCCACTCTTATTTTAGAGAGTTTCGAGTCTACCAAAGTGGTCACGCTACAATATTTAGCTGATCCCACTCCTCTCTTGGGGAGTGAAGTGTCTACCAACTATGTTTTTAGCATTTCCAGTTCAGTATTTTCAGAACAAGAGGGCATTCCGCTAGTTCTGAGCACACCCCCTCCAAGCCCTAGGACGGTTTCCTTTGATTGGAATGATCTTTTTGAGCCTCGTCTTCCTTCTTCTGCACCTTTTAAAATAAGGTTTGAAGTTAATTCAACAAACATTTATCGATATATTGTGGATGAAGGAGCCTCCGCAAGTATTTTATCCTCCTCGATTTGGAAAGTCTTGGGATCTCCTGAGCTTGTGTCTGTTTCACATGAGTTGTTGGATTTTGACAGATGTCCTAGTGAATATTTGGGGGTTCTTCCTCAATTACCTATCTCGTTAGGTGGGAGGATTGTACTTGTTGATGTTATAGTGGTACAAGGCCCGTTAGATTTCAATATGCTTATCGAGTGTGATTATGTATATGCTATGAATGTTGTGGTGTCTACGCTTTTCCGAATGATGCATTTCCCTCACAATGGAAGCATTGTCACTATCGACTAGCTGGCATCTGATAATCACCATCCAAATTTGGTGTTAGTTCAGGCTGCCCAATTATATGTTCCTAATGTTCATGTAGACTCTACCCCACCACGGGTTAATTATGTGGCGTCTTATGCTTGTTGTTCAATTGCTTCTAAGAAAGAACCTATACAATCATGTTTTCCTTCTCGAGACTTGGTCTCAACAATTGATCCATTGGTTTATCCAATAGGGGCATGGGAGCCCTTACTTCCCTCTCTTGGTCTAAGTGATCTGGAGTCTCCTTCTGAGTTTGATCTCATTATTTGTAGATCCTCAAGCCCTCGTGCTTGTGATTCTTCATTGATAGATTCTGCCAGTCTTGACCAGAGCCTCCATCATCATATGGAATATGGTCATTTTACTTCACCCTTTGGGATTGTCGACCCTCGTTTGCGTGATTTCTTATATTTTGAATTTCCTTCAGATGAGGCTATCCTTGAAGCCATGACTATAGTTTCTATACCGAGGAAATACTTGCACCATGGTTTTTGTTTTCTTCCCTTTTGGGAGAATTTCCAAGTTGACTATAGAAGAGACTCTTGGTCGGAGCCTAGCAGTGGGCTCCACCTGAACCAGTTTCATACATGATACATAGCCCCCTTGGGTCTTCTTTTAAGCCCTTTTCAGACCCTCTAAACATGAAAATATTGATGAGTGATCTTGTTTCCCTTCACGCTCACCAAACTAAAATTCGAAGGCACATCTGTCCAGCGATAGTTTACCCCTTTTTTGGTCCAGATGGTCAAATGTACTAATAAAGGTATACTCAAGGAGGCTTGGTTCTCTAGAAGAGTATTCTTAGGTATATATTTAACCCTTTTTTGTGCCTAGGGGACTAAATTTACGAAAAAGGAACCCCCAAAGAGTCCATAGTTAAGCTCTTTTTAGACTCCCTAAAATTGAAAAGATGGCCGAGTGACCTTGTTTCTTCACACTCGTTAAATTGGTCCAGAAGAACATCCCCTATGGATTCCATAGTTAAGCTCTTTTCAGAATCCTTAATATGAAAATATTGTCGAGTGATCTTGTCTTTATCACACTCGTTAAAATGATTTTTAATAGATGTCTATTCGGTGCTAGTTTACCCCTTTTTGTGCGGACTAGATTACCTTCGAAAAAGGTACCCCAGTGGAGTCTCCTTTTATGATTTTTTAGACTCTCTAAAAATGAAAAAATGACAATCTTACCTTCTCTGGGCTCGTTAAAATTACATCGAAGGACGTTATCATTGTGTCTTATTAATCACATTTTCATTCCTACGTCTTTGGCCTAATGCTGGCTCCATGTTTCTTTCAACTGAACCATTTGAAGCATGTCTTATACACAAGCCTTGTATCACTTTGCCTCTGCATCTTGACATCTTGACCCATGTAGGATTTTTCCCGAGTGTCCTTTTCCTGCATATGTCCCCTTGCTCTGATCATCAATGTGTTCCTTGCACTTGGAACTAGTATGTCTGTGACACTCGTTCCTCCTTTGTAACGTAGAATTATTTTGTTCTTTTTCAAGATTCCCAAAATTATTGAAAAAGACAAAAAAATAAAATATACCCCAAAAAGAGGAAGGGAAAAATATTTTCTTTTGTTGACAGCACAATGAGTCGCCCTTGGACAAAGAACATGCTTCCATTTGTTCATCAAGATTTAGGATTCAATATGACCTTAGGAAGTTGTTTTCACTACATAGAGTTGTGTCCTCCTGTGTTTGGTTATCCTTCCAAACATATGGATAGTTCATGTTGCCTCTTGCATCGTGAACTTGTGTCAATCCATGATGCCCGAGTCTCATCTTTTGTTGTTATTTTTTCCAAGGGAATTTTTACTAAACTTGAGTCATCCCTTCTGCATTTTGTCTCTTATCCTCATGTCCGAACACCTCGAAATTCCAATCAAGTCCTTGCTCAAAATCAATGAAGTTCTCTGCCTGAACACCGAGATCCTCTTTTCTATTCTTGACGAGTCGTCGAAGACCTCTGGGTAGTGAAGTCGTACACTGATATTACACTACTACCTGAGTTTTCAATATTTTGAAGTTGTTGTGTGAGCTCTGAATACCTCATCTCCAACCATCAGGAATCACTTGATTCTTGAAAATAGATACTATACATGTATATCTTTTGATTTTGAGATTAAGATCTATTGTTTACTGCTCACGGCTACACTTTATATAGTTATATGACATGGATTTGCAGTGTATTTGATTGGAAACCATGATTTTACTTCATCCTGAGTATGGATTTGCCCTCATCGGTGAGACAAATTTTTATTTTGTAGATGGCACCTCCTGAACTCTGGTCTCTGGGCTCACTCGCTTCATATGTTGGTGAAGATTTGTAATGTATTTCAGCCATCAGATGCTCTTATGAACTCACACATTAGGGGGCATCTTTTATAACCCTAAATTGCACCAGACATGCATACCTGGAATTAGGCCACCTTACTTGCTATCTTTTCCAATCCATCATTGAATAGCTCTTCTAAAAACCATTTTTTTGAAGGTGTATGTGCCCTGCACCACTACTTCCTGCGTACACTCACAAAAAATCACGAAAAATGAAAATTGAAAAGGGCTATGGGTTTCTGGGCCATTACTTAACCATTTGACCACCCATATCTAGCCACCCTAACCATTACTATCTCTTTTGACCTATAAAAGAAAGTGTTGGGGCCCCATTCC
The DNA here is from genome assembly GCA_000966675.3 of Picea glauca. NCBI lineage: Eukaryota > Viridiplantae > Streptophyta > Pinopsida > Pinales > Pinaceae > Picea > Picea glauca. Next base: position 3,463 of record JZKD02S1673627.1, read on the forward strand.
AAGAGGAAGCACGAGAGCATAGAAACTCTACCCATTTTTAGTATTCCCACTTTGCCCCAATATTTTCCAACCACATTGTGAGTTTGAGCCAGAATTCCTCCTTCCTCCTTTGCAAATCCTTTCCATTTCCCTAGAGAGAACTAAAGAGGAGAAGAATACATGGAAGCAGTTGGTGCATGGTGAAGAGGATCCCAGGACCAAGTTTGAGGAGCAGTGTCAGTCTCATGTTGTAAACGAATTTTGTGAGATTAATATAAAGTACTTTTTCTGTCCTGCCAAATGACATCTTAAATATTTATGATTTGTTTACATTTCTTGATTATAATGTCTAACCCACTAATCCATATTTAGAATNGCTGGCATCTGATAATCACCATCCAAATTTGGTGTTAGTTCAGGCTGCCCAATTATATGTTCCTAATGTTCATGTAGACTCTACCCCACCACGGGTTAATTATGTGGCGTCTTATCCTTGTTGTTCAATTGCTTCTAAGAAAGAACCTATACAATCATGTTTTCCTTCTCGAGACTTGGTATCAACAATTGATCCATTGGTTTATCCAATAGGGGCATGGGAGCCCTTAATTCCCTCTCTTGGTCTAAGTGATCTGGAGTCTCCTTCTGAGTTTGATCTCATTATTTGTAGATCCTCAAGCCCTCATGCTTGTGATTCTTCATTGATAGATTCTGCCAGTCTTGACCAGAGCCTCCATCATCATATGGAATATGGTCATTTTACTTCACCCTTTGGGATTGTCGACCCTCGTTTGCATGAGTTCTTATATTTTGAATTTCCTTCAGATGAGGTTATCCTTGAAGCCATGACTATAGTTTCTATACCGAGGAAATACTTGCACCGTGGTTTGTGTTTTCTTCCCTTTTGGGAGAATTTCCAAGTTGACTATAGAAGAGACTCTTGGTTGGAGCCTAGCAGTGGGCTCCACCTGAACCAGTTTCATACATTATACATATCCCCCTTGGGTCTTCTTTTAAGCCCTTTTCGGACCCTCTAAACATGAAAATATTGTTGAGTGATCTTGTTGCCCTTCACGCTCACCAAACTAAAATTCGAAGGCACATCTGTCCAGCGATAGTTTACCCCTTTTTTGTTCCAGATGGTCAAATGTACTAATAAAGGTATACTCAAGGAGGCTTGGTTCTCTAGAAGAGTATTCTCAGGTATATATTTAACCCTTTTTTGTGCCTGGGGGACTAAATTTACGAAAAAGGAACCCCCAAAGAGTCCATAGTTAAGCTCTTTTTAGACTCCCTAAAATTGAAAAGATGGTCGAGTGACCTTGTTTCTTCACACTCGTTAAATTGGTCCAGAATAACATCCCCTATGGATTCCATAGTTAAGCTCTTTTCAGAATCCTTAAATATGAAAATATTGTCGAGTGATCTTGTCTTTATCACACTCGTTAAAATGATTTTTAATAGATGTCTGTTCGGTGCTAGTTTACCCCTTTTTGAGCGGACTAGATTACCTTCGAAAAAGGTACCCCAGTGGAGTCTCCTTTTATGCTTTTTTAGACTCTCTAAAAATGAAAAAATGCCAATCTTACCTTCTCTGGGCTTGTTAAAATTACATCGAAGGACGTTATCATTGTGTCTTATTAATCACATTTTCATTCCTACGTCTTCGGCCTAATGCTGGCTCCATGTTGCTTTCAACTGAACCATTTGAAGCATGTCTTATACACAAGCCTTGTATCACTTTGCCTCTGCATCTTGACATCTTGACCCATGTAGGATTTTTCCCAAGTGTCCTTTTCCTGCATATGTCCCCTTGCTCTGATCATCAATGTGTTCCTTGCACTTGGAACTAGTATGTCTGTGACACTCGTTCCTCCTTTGTAATGTAGAATTATTTTGTTCTTTTTCAAGATTCCCAAAATTATTGAAAAAGACAAAAAAATAAAATATACCCCAAAAAGAGGAAGGGAAAAATATTTTTTTTTTGTTGATAGCACAATGAGTCGCCCTTGGACAAAGAACATGCTTCCATTTGTTCATCAAGATTTAGGATTCAATATGACCTTAGGAAGTTGTTTTCACTACATAGAGTTGTGTCCTCCTCTGTTTGGTTATCCTTCCAAACATATGGATAGTTCATGTTGCCTCTTGCATCGTGAACTTGTGTCAATCCATGATGCCTGAGTCTCATCTTTTGTTGATCTTTTTTCCAAGGGAAGTTTTACTAAACTTGAGTCGGCCCTTCTGCATTTTGTCTCTTATCCTCATGTCCGAACACCTCGAAATTCCAATCAAGTCCTTGCTCAAAATCAATGAAGTTCTCTGCCTGAACACCGAGATCCTCTTTTCTATTCTTGACGAGTCGTCGAAGACCTCTGGGTAGTGAAGTCGTACACTGATATTACACTACTACCTGAGTTTTCAATATTTTGAAGTTGTTGTGTGAGCTCTGAATACCTCATCTCCAACCATCAGGAATCACTTGATTCTTGAAAATAGATACTATACATGTATATCTTTTGATTTTGAGATTAAGATCTATTGTTTACTGCTCACGGCTACACTTTATATAGTTATATGACATGGATTTGCAGTGTATTTGATTGGAAACCATGATTTTACTTCATCCTGAGTATGGATTTGCCCTCATCGGTGAGACAAATTTTTATTTTGTAGATGGCACCTCCTGAACTCTGGTCTCTGGGCTCACTCGCTTCATATGTTGGTGAAGATTTGTAATGTATTTCAGCCATCAGATGCTCTTATGAACTCACACATTAGGGGGCATCTTTTATAACCCTAAATTGCACCAGACATGCATACCTGGAATTAGGCCACCTTACTTGCTATCTTTTCCAATCCATCATTGAATAGCTCTTCTAAAAACCATTTTTTTGAAGGTGTATGTGCCCTGCACCACTACTTCCTGCGTACACTCACAAAAAATCACGAAAAATGAAAATTGAAAAGGGCTATGGGTTTCTGGGCCATTACTTAACCATTTGACCACCCATATCTAGCCACCCTAACCATTACTATCTCTTTTGACCTATAAAAGAAAGTGTTGGGGCCCCATTCCAAGAGGAAGCACGAGAGCATAGAAACTCTACCCATTTTTAGTATTCCCACTTTGCCCCAATATTTTCCAACCACATTGTGAGTTTGAGCCAGAATTCCTCCTTCCTCCTTTGCAAATCCTTTCCATTTCCCTAGAGAGAACTAAAGAGGAGAAGAATACATGGAAGCAGTTGGTGCATGGTGAAGAGGATCCCAGGACCAAGTTTGAGGAGCAGTGTCAGTCTCATGTTGTAAACGAATTTTGTGAGATTAATATAAAGTACTTTTTCTGTCCTGCCAAATGACATCTTAAATATTTATGATTTGTTTACATTTCTTGATTATAATGTCTAACCCACTAATCCATATTTAGAATTCATTATTGTAGTTTCTTGTTTATCTTTTGGTGAATGCATGTCAGCCTTGGGAGGAGACTTGCAGTCGGGAAACAACCGAGCACAAAGGGATCAACACTGGACATGGAGTTTAAGGTATGTCTACCAGATCCCTATGATTTGTCTTTTATGTATGATTGTGGGGTAATGTTAGGATAGTTTATAAAAAGTAGGAGAATTTAGATGGTTAGCTCTTCCTGCACTTTAGAACCCTGGTGTAGTTCGTAGAGGGGTTTTCCCGCTATAGCAAATGGAGATGAAACTTAACCAAGTGCAAGTTGAGAGGGAAGAAGCAAAGAAACACATTGGAAAAATCAAGCAACAAGTGGAAGAAGTATTTAAAACTATTCCTGATAGTGCACAAGAAGGGAACATACCAACGGAGGCGAAAATTGAGAAGACAACAAAGGCTATGGAGGAAAATAGAAATCACATTACAAAATTGACAAAAATTCTAGCACTTATCACCCCACCAGATGTAAGAACACAAAGGGATCAAGAGGTTACAGGTCATACAGATAGAATTGCACAAAATTTTCAGGAAATCATAGGGTTGTATAATCAGAGTGCGTAGTTGTGGACATATCTACAGGAGGATGAAAAACTACAAGAGTTAGAATAGAAAGAAGAAGGTTTAAATACTTCCATGCAGGAACAAAATCAAAAGTAGAAAATAATTACAATCTTAGACAGATTTAGGAGTACGTAAGAAATGAAGAATTTGCAGAAAGAGATGAAGAGTGTACAAGCAAAAAAGTTGTCAAGGGAGGCACAGTTTGAACCACTACAAGAAGTCACATAATAAATTCTTATAGATATTGATGATGCTAAAGGTCAGATTGAAAAGGTTAGATTGGAGAGTGAAGACTTGCTAAAGGATCATATTACAATGTAGAGAGTGGAGACTGTAGCAAAAAAGAGCGCATATGTAAAATCTAGAGTTGAAGAAATTTTAGGTAGGTTCTTGGAGTTAGAGAAGTTAGTGCAGGAGGATGAAGGAAGATGAAGACATTGCAACCTAAATTTTGTGATTTTATGAAGTAGTTAACACTGTTAAAGGATTGGGGGTATAAGTTGATGACTCAATGGTTGTTCAAAAGGTATTGTTGTCTCTTCCTATGAGATTTGATTATAATATATCATCCCTAGAAGAATGAGCAGATCTCGGTACATTGAGCATGGATGAGATACATTGAATATTTATAGCCTATGAAATGAGAATAGAACAAGAGAACCCAGTCACAAAGGAATCATCTTTCAAGGCATCCAAGAAGACAAAGAAGAAGCACAACAAAAATTCAAAATGAAGTTGCAGCTGCAGTGATGATTCATATGAAGATGAATAGATGGCTAGGTTCGTAAGGAAATTAAAGAAAGGAACTAACAAGTATAAAGGTATGCTTCATTGAAATGTTTTAATTGTGGTTGTATTGGTCATTTTTATTCTAAATTTCCTCAGAGGAATAAATACAATGATGAATAAGAAGCTTATAAAAGGGAAAATAAATATAAAAAAGGAAACAAGAGAAGAAAAAAAATCTTCAATAAAATTTTCTACTCAAAGGAGGACAATTCCTCATAAAACGAGAAGGATAATGATAGTGACAATGATTCAAAAATAGTACTCTTCATGGAAGTAGAAATGATGCCAAAGAAGAAGGTGAAATCAATCTCATAGTAGAGCTAATTAGTGCATTAGAAGAACTCAGGAAGGAAAGAAAGAAAAAAAGTCACTCAAGGCAGAGTTGAAAATGAAAGAGGTGTCTTAGAATTCCAACTCTGAAAAACTAGAGCAGATGCTCACGATTCTAAAAATTCAAATAGAAGAAGACAAAATAACTGAGGAAATTCTTATAAGTCAGTTAGAAGAAAAGGAGAAAACAATTGAAATCTTGGAAGCATAAGTAGTCTCTTTAAGGAAATATTTTCAGAAGAAATATATGTAGCAAAAGAGCACCAGAATCTTGGATCAAATAATCAGTAGTCAAAGATCATCAGATGACAGGTACTGACTAGGATATAATCAAGTACATAATGAGAAAGGGTTGAGCTCCAAGACAATAGAACATGAAGCAAAACAAAAAAATATATGAAGATATTGTGAGAGATTCAGTCAAAAAGGAAGAATGAAAGCCCCCAAAGAATAACATTCCAGAAATAAAGAACACTCAATATGAAAAATTCAGAAGGAGTGCATCACAAAGAAGATCATCTATTTCCAGGTATCAAATATTCTTTTATGGTAATTGTTATAATTGTGCTAATTTTGGAAATAAAGTTGAAACATGCAGAGCCTATGCCAAGAACATAAGAAACAATGAAGGTTATTCCAGAAGATCTTATGAAGCATATAGCAGGAACCAAAACAGTTTTGGTTCATTGAGCGATGAAGTAGAAAGATACAAATGCATTATTTTTTGTCACATAGAGAAGAATTTTATATTTACTATTCCACCTCAGGAATCAAAGAAGAAGATTAACATTCAGATATCAGAACCACATAGGATATGGAAAAGAAACCAAAATCAATGCTCTCTTTCTCTACAAGCCCAACAGAGGAAAAGTGATTGGTATGTTGAAAATGGTTGTTCAAAACATATGACAGGTGACATGACACAATTACAATATAGATAAGTTACACAATAACTCCTTAAAGAATAGGGGAGCCCCCTCCAACTAACCAAATACCTCCCAATAATGAATACATAATCTCTTATACATAACTATCCATACTTGCACATGAGGCCCATTTATCACTAGTCCAACCCTATTACATATTTACACATTAAATGTACATTTAGGCCCCTATATGCCCCCCCTTGGGGTCATATCATATACATTTATCCATAAATATGTCCCTCTTGGGTCACAATAATTTCTAACTCTGAAGAAAGAAAAAGATGGATCGGTTTCATTTGGAAATAATCATTTAGCTAAAATTATAGGTAGAGGAACAATTAAGCTTAGAAGAAAATGTGCAATGGCATAAAATGTTCTATTGGTTGAAGATATGAAACAAAATCTATTGAGTGTAATTCAAATGTGTGATCAAGGACACACACTTTAGTTCGACTCAGATAAATGTGGAATAAGGAAAGGCGGATCAAGAAGGTTAGTGGCGACAATTGTAAGGACTCCAAACAACATATAAAGGAAAGTTGTTATTTAGGAAAGGAAAGTGAAATTTGCTTATCAAAATCAACAAAAAGGAATTTGTAAGAGAAATGCCTGAAATTTCAAAGTCAGTGAGTACTCTATGCAAGCATTGTCTACAGGGAAAATAGACCAAGACCAAGTTCAAATCAGAGTAATCAACAAAAAAACCATTGGGGATTGTACATACCGATCTATGTGGACCAACAAGGACAAAGGGATTAATTTGTGAACAATACTTCATGCTATTGATTGATGACTACACAAGAATGACCACAATTTTCTTTCATAATAAGAATTTAGAGGCATTTGGGCACTTCAATATATACAAAGAGATGGTTGAAACAAAGATCAAATAGAAAATCAAATTTCCAATATCAGACAATGGTGGAGAGTTTACATCGAAATAATTCATGGATTTTTGTGGTGAACATGGGATAAAAAGGAAATTCTCAGCAACTAGGACACCTCAACTAAACAAAGTTGTTGAAAGACAAAACATGACAGTACATGGGATGGCCAAAACCTTGTTGAAAGATTCCAAGTTGGGTGACATATTTTTGGCACAGGTATTACATAAGAAGTTCATATATTGAACAGAGGATTGCTCAGAAGTAACTATTAGAAGACTCCCTACAAGCTATGGAAAGGAAGACTGAAAAATGTGAAGCATTTTAGAGTGTTTGGAAGCAAGTGATACATCAAAAAAGAAGATTATAGGATTGGAAAATTTGACTCTCGAGTTGACAAAGGAATATTTGTCAGGTACTCAAGAAAAATCAAGGAATGCAAGTGTTTCAATATGAGACTCAATAGAATAGTGTAAAGCATCAATGTACATATTGATGAAGATAGTGTACGAAAGTCCAAAGAATAAAGAAAAGACTTAGCATAACAGGAAGAAGAAGAGGATTTTAAAGAAGAAGAGGATTTGAAAGAAGAAGTAGAAGAAGCATAATCGGAAGAAGAAGAAGATAAACTAGAAATAGAGCAAAAGGAAGATGACCAACAAAATCTTCAGACATCTACCAAAAATCCTAGCCGAAGAGTGTAGAAAAATCATCCATTAGAAGAGATCATTGGGACTAAAGATGCAAGAGTTGAAACCTTGAGGAAATTACTCTCACCAAAACAAATACATTTAACACTATTGTCCAAAGTTGAATACAACAATTTTGAAGAATCCAACAATGATAAACATTGGATCAAATCTATGGAAGAAGAAATGAATCAGATAGAGAAGAATGAAACATCAGAACTTGTTGCAAGGCCAAAGGATAAGAACGTGATTGACACAAAATGGGTATTTAGAAACAAGTTGAACGAACATGGACAAGTAACTAGGAATAAATCTAGGAATAAAGCAAGGTTAGTATGCAAGGGATATGCTCAGGTTGAAGGAATATGTTTTGAAGAAATGTTTTCCCCAGTTTCCAGAATGGAAGAAGTCAGATTGATCTTGGCTTATGCATGTTCAAAGAAAATTAAAGTATATCAGATGGATGTAAAATCAACCTTCTCAAATAGAGATCTAGAATAAGAAGTCTACATCGAACAACCAAAAGGATTTATATTGTCAGAAAGGGAATATTATGTTTGCAGATTGAAGAAGGAACCATATGGACTCAAACAAGCCCCTATAGCATGGTATTTTAGATTGGACATGTATCTACAAAAACAAGGGTTTAGGAAAGGGAATGCAGACAACAATCTCTACATAAAGGTAAATCAAAATAATTTGTTGATAATTGAAGTTTATGTTGATGATATTATTTTTCGCAGTAATGATGATATGTTGAGTTGGAAATTTGCTAAAGACATGCAAAATGAATTCAAAATGTCATTACTTGGAGAGTTTTCTTTCTTTTTGAGACTCTGCATATGTCATCTAGATACATGTATTTTCATCCCTCGGACCAATTATATCAAAGAAATGTTGAAGAAGTTTGGAATGGTAGATTGCAAACACGTAAGTATTGAAGAAAATTTAATTACTATGAGGCTTCCAACTATGGTATGTCTTTGACCTTGAGATTGGCTCTAAATTTCAATCTCCAAATCTTTCCTTTGCTACGTTTTAGGAAAAAAAACAATTTGGTAACTTTCTTCCCATAATTTTTATTTGTTAAGTGTTCTTTGAGGCTCCCTTGAAAGTGTTTTCGAACTGGTGGTTAGCACATGGAATATATCTCAAAACAAGTAACACTCCTCTAGATATTTACAACATAAATAAGTTGATATACACTCTAAGCATGCATGAAAATATGACACAGGTATTTTTGGTCAACATGACCCTGGATAAACTCCCCCCCGTGGGGAAAACCTGTTTGGAATGGAAGTATATATAAGTGGTGTCTAAAGCATGAGATACAACAAGTAATACAATATGATGGAACCTATATACAAAGGAAGGTCCTCTCGAGTCTTGCCAAAGGAACCAAAAATAAATGCACCCAAGCTTATTGTGCCTCTCCCCCTTGTTTCCAAACTCACTCAAGTGATGTTCCCTTGACCTATGTTTCTCTGAAGAAGAATCCCTTTCACCACAATGTGCACTTGTGTTCTACCTCTCCAATGAGACCAACAGATATAAAATCCCTCAAGTCTAGCTCATACCTGCTAGGTTTCCACCCTCTTCCTATAGTTTGCCCTCCTCCAAGACAAAGTGATCACCACAAATAAATAAAGGACCAAGCTCCCATATCTCCTCCATGAATAGAAGTACCCAATATACCCTATTCCATTGGTTCAAGCCTCATCCTCATGCTCCTTCTCAAAATCTCCAAGTGAACATAAGAGTGAATGAACCTCTCTTGGGCCCTTGCACCCTCCTTGATCTATCCATATGAAAACCTAAATGTGGATGGATAGGATCATCCCAAGCCATCCATAATAAATGGTTGAGATCATCCCACAATAATCTCACTCACAAACCCACTTTGGGTTAAGTTCCATAAGTTCACTTTATGTATTCTAATTCACTCACAAAGTGAATTAATGGTCACTTTAGGCTAAAATGACCAAATTTAACTTTTGACTTAAATATCTTAAGTCAAAGTGAAATTGGACATCAATTAAAAGTTACAAAGGTACCAACATCTCCTTCTTATGGTTAGAGGCTCAAAACCACAAGGGAACCACTTACCGAGGTACACCAAATCTCAACACTCCCTCTTACCAAGGAAAGTGTTTCTCACCAATCAATCTCATCCCAATTGTGGAATTCCTTGCCTCCTGGAAAGGCCTAGGTGAGTATGGATGTACCCTCTCATCAAAGTGGCATCTATCTCTGATAAACTCAACATGTCCTGACACTGATCTGCTCAACCTGCCCTGACACTGATCTATCGACCTTCTTGATCTCTAGATGGAAGTCCTTATCCACCTACCTAAGGTCACATAGATCTTGGCATCTCACCAAATATCTCTCCCCCAACATTTCACCAAATTTCTGTAGGTCTTGGAATCTCACCAATATCCTCTCCTTGGTCTATCACCAAGGTCCTATACTCATGGAATGAAAATGAGTCACATCTCTTGGCATTTTACCAAGAGTTTCTAGGTCTTGGAATCTCACCAAGATACTCAACCTTGGTCTCTCACCAAGGATTTCTACCTATTGGAATCTCGCCAACGATCACTACTCTTGGCATCACACCAAGAGTCTCTCTCTTGGCATCTCACCAATAGTATCTCCCTCTTGGCATATCACCAAGAGTATCTAGATCTTGGCATCTTACCAATATCCTCAACTTGGACTCTCACCAAGTGACTTCCACCTGAAGTGGAACCTAAACCTGATCCTCGTGTCTCCATATACAAGTGAGGCTCAAGCCTCTGTGGTGCCCTGTTCCTACTCCTCATGAGCATATGATTCTTTGAAGCCCCTGCACCAACCCTCTGTCTCAAAAAATTTGAAACTAAAGTTGTCCCGAGTGGAACAGTCACCCCTGAAGATGGTATCCTTGAAAAATGAGTCAGAGATCCCTTTAAATCAATACTCCGAGTCAATAGTTCCTCTCAAATCTCTCTCCCCAGCTACCGCTGGATGCTGTATCAACTGAAAAATAACTGAAAAAATCACACTCCCTCTCAAACTAAGTAATGAACTCATGCTCCTCTGTTTTTTCTTCCATATCATCATGCTTCTTCTTCTTCTTCCTTTTGGGACACTATCCAACATAGTGCCCCATCGCACCACAAGAAAAACATGTCACTTTTCTTATGTCCTTCTTCTTCCCACTGCCACTCTCTTGTGGCTAGGTCCCACCCTTGGGACCCTATCTCACACCCTCACCGATCTTCTTATTTCACTTTGGACAAAGAGAAATATCCTCATCCCCCTCATGTGTATGTTGTTGTCATGAAGATCCAGAGCTACATCTCAACTCCTCATATTCAAAGTTGCCCCAAAGTCTCTCCCATGTAGGTATGACCTCCTGGGAAACAATGCCTCATAGAAATGAACCCCAAGGTTTGAAAAATATGTTCAAATTTGTCATAACCATAAATTATGGATATACAATATCTCCAACCACTGCTAATGAATCTCTTATCTGAGTGAATTTTCCTAGGTATGATGTGACCGTCTCAAAATCGAGCATCTGAATGCTCTCGATCTTTTCTTGTAGAACCATCTTCCGGTTTTGGTTTGGACTCTGGTAAATATTTCAAAAGGATGCCCATATATAAAATTCATAGTCTTTACTATTTATATGGGGTATGATGTGGTCCCTCACCACATCACAAATAGTCCTCTTCACCTTGGTGTTTTTCTTCCTGAAATCTGCATCAAACATTGGTGAAGGAGCAAGTGCAGGAGGAATCACCACAAGAGATTGGAATATATCCTATAGTTTAAGCTCCTATAGGACAAATGTAATCCTGGTATTCCAAGGGGACCATTTTCTATCTTGGTCTAGCCTATCCTCTACCTGCATCTGGGACACTGACATGGTTCTCCACTAAAGCTCACATTATTGATGCTCACACTAATGAAAAAAATAAAAAAGAACTCAACCTCACCACTTGACACACAAGAGGAAGTAAGGCTATCCATAAGTGTCCAAAAAATTGTCCTACAACTGCCCAACAAATATTCCCATAATCTATCCACTAACTCTACCAACAAGCTGTCCAAAATATTCCAACAACCTGTCACAAAACAACGCACAAAATTCTCTATAAATTAGCAACTGTTCGCCAACAAGGCTCTGATACCATGAAGAAAACTAATGTACTATAATGCTTCCAACTAAGGTTTGTCTTTGACCTTGATATTGGCTCTAAGTTTCAATCTCCAAAACTATTCTTTGCTGCATTTTAGGACAACAAATAGTTTAGTAACTTTCTACCCATAATTTTTATTGATTAAGTGTTCTTTGAGGTGCCCTTCCAAGTGTTTTCAAACCAATGGTTAGACCAATGGTTAGAACATGCAATATATCTTAAAAAAATTAACACTCTTCTACATATTTAAAACATAAATAAGCTGATATACACTCTAAGCATGCTTGAAAATAGGACAGATGTATTTTTGGTCAACATGACCCTGTTTAAAATCCCCCCGGGGAAAACTAGTTTGGAATGGAAGTATATATAATTTTTTTCTAAAGCATGAGATACAAAAAGTAATACAATATGATGGAACCTGTATACAAAGAAATCACCTCTTGAATCTTTCCAAAGGAACCAAGAAGAAATGTGCCCAAGATTAGTGCGCCTCTCCCCCTTCTTGCCAAACTCACTCAAGTTATGCACCCTTGAACTTTGTTGCTCTGAAGAAGAATCCCTTGCACCAAAATGTTCTCTTGTGTGCTACCTCTTCAATGAGACCAAAGAATATAAAATCCATCAAGTATAGCTCCGGCCTGCTAGGTGTGCACCCTCCTCCAAGCCAAAGTGATCACCACAAATAAATAGAGGACCAAGCTCCCATAGCTCCTTTATGAATAGAAGCGCCCAAGTTTCCCTCTTCCATTGATTCCAAACTCATTCGCATGCTCCCTCAAAAACTCTCTAAGTGGAAATAAGAGTGAATGATCTTCTCTTGGCCCCTTGCACCCTCCTTGAGAAATCCATAAGGAAACCTAAATTTGGATGGCTAGGATCATCCCAAGCCATCCCTAATCAATGGTTGAGCTCATCCCACAATAATATCAATCACAAACCCACCTTGGGTTATGTTCCCTAAGTTCAATTTATGTCTCCTAATTCACCCACAAAGTGAATTAATAATCACTTTAGTCTAAAATGACCAAATTTCACTTTTGAATTAAATCTCTTAAGTCAAAGTGAAATTAGACATAAAGTACAAGATAAAAAGGGACCAACATCTCCCTCTTGTGGTTAGAGGCTCAAAAACACAAGGGAACCACTTCTTGAGGTACGTCAAAACTGAAAAAGTACTCCCATGCAGACCAGTTACAAATTGAGAAAAGACGATATATCCAAGGATGTAGATTATAGACTCTACAACTCGATGATTGGCAATTTAGTCTATATGACTGCATCAAGACCAGATGTGATGCAAGTAGTTGGAAAGGTGGCAAGATTTAAAGTAGCACCAAAGGCAACATATGTTATGGTAGTAAAGATATTAATCATATATCTCAAAGAAACAAAAGACTATGGATTATGGTCTCCAAAAGGGAATGTTCTATCTCTAGTTGCATACACAGATGTGGATTTAGTAGGAAGTGTGGATGACAGTATAAGTACAAGTGGTGAAGCCTTCTACTTGGGTGATTGTTTTCTATGTTGGTTGAGAAAGAAACACACTTTAGTATCATTTTCCATAGTAGAAGTAGAGTATATTGCAACAACAACATGTTGTACACAAGTTTTATGGATGAAGAAAACTTTGAGGGACATACATGTGGAATATGAAGAGTCTGTTATGATATTCCGTGATAAAAATAGTGCTATAGGTATCTCTAAGAATCCAGTGATTCATTCCAAGATGAAACACATTCCAATCAAGTTTCACTTTCTACAGGAACAACTTACAGAGAACAACATCAAGGTAGAGTATGTTGGGACAAAAGAGTAGATTGTAGATATATTCACCAAACCTCTACCAAGGGAGAATTTTGAGTATCTTCAACATAAACTTGGAGTAGTTTCAGCCCCACAGTGAATGCTTTTTGAAATACTTGAATGATTTTTGAATGATTTTTGAATGATTTTTATCAAATATGTACACGGGGAAGCACCATGAAGAGAAACATCAATAGATATGAGAGGCTTACTGATAGGGGGAGTGTTAGAATATAAAATATTGTGCTCGTTTTACCATTGACGATACCCTCGTCACCCAACCATAGGTCGAAGCCACGCTTCGAGCACCTAGACCTTGATAGAGAAGAGAATCCTAGTAGCAATCCAATAGCCAAGAGGGGCTAATGCACCAAGCAAGAATAGAAACCAAGCTGATCAGATATTCCCTCCCTGAAGCTGGTGCACACTTTCCCAGAGACTTGCGCACAAACTGCCACTGCACCTACGCAGATCCAACTCTATCTGCAACTGCTGAGATGTGAATAATGAGAACTGGCACCCTCTATTTATAGTAGTCTGGCAGGCTTTACTGGGGATGACTTCTCCTTTTGGGTACTAATAAATTCATTTTAAATATATTTCTGCAACCGGCAACTTGTCTAGGGTTTCCTTCACTTCTTTGCTTCCTTCCGGAGTATTCTAATCTCATCATAGGTCACAATAGAGGTTCATACCTCCCAAAGATACCATAATATTAACACTCCCTCCTAGCTAGGGAGGTATGGTCTTGAGCACAACAGACCATTCAACTGGTAGCAACATGAGCATCGTCATTATTATCCAACTGGATAATCTCCTATGACAATTGTTACAATATCAATTGATAGAAAACACTTGTGTTTATTCAAGGTAGTACACAACTACTCAAACCGTGACACATAGTCACAAATAGTGGAACAAATCCACCACAGTAGTATATCTCTATTGTCTGGAGACAAGCAGTCTCCATAACAATCATTTGATTCCAACCTGCACAAAAAAATATTGTTAAAATAAACTGAATCATCTAGGCCAATATTTCACTCACGTCTGTGAGATATGAAATAATATTTTCCCTAAGTATAGAACATCAGCAATGGGCTATCTTCCCTATTATTCTCAAACAAGGAAGAAGGATTGTTTCTAAATTTTGAGCCTGGACCATTCCTCATCCTCTGCCATTCCTCCTACACTAATCAAAGTGCACCTTGGAGAGAATGTATAAACCCTAAGGAATGTCTAAGTCTGGACCATTCCCCACCTTGGGCCATTCCTCCTACACTAATCAAAGTGCACCCTAGAGAGAATGTATAAACCCTAAGGAAATATTGTCCTTGATTGTTGAGCCTGGACCATTCCCCACCCTGGGCCATTCCTCCTACACTAATCAAGGTGCACCCTGGAGAGTATGTATAAACCCTAAGGAATGATTGTCCAGACCATTTCCTCCGTTAACCACAAGAGGAAAATATTGTCCTGTATCAACCTCCAAAACATACCATTCCTCATGTTAACCACAATGAGAAATCGTTGACCGACGAGGCAGGCTAGTCTTCTTGAGTGACCCTCAAGAAGAGAGAATGCCCTAGACCACTCCTGATGTTAACCAAAATGAGAATTTGTTGTATATGGTACATCAAAAATCAGACTACCTCCCATGTTAACCACAATGGGAAGTCATTGTCCATCAGAAATATCAATCCACTTTCCGAACAGGAAAGAATCTGTCCAATCTGGACTATTTTTCAATTACAAAGATAAATAATATTTTCAGTGCTCCCTCCTCATTTGGAGAGTCATTTAGTCACAAAAATAAATGTTTTCAATAATATTTTTCAGTGCTTTTTCCTAACTTGGATAGTCTTCCTTTTCAGCTAAGGGATTTATTTCCACGATCCCCATCTTCTCTCGGAAATATGCAAACTTAATTCTGGATAGAGGTTTTGTCAGGATGTCTGCTTTCTTCTCATCAGTGGGGATATACTCGAGCTTTACCTCTCCTTCCTGGAATTCATCTCGAATAAAGTAGTATTTGATGTCAATGTGTTTTGACCTTTCATGAAACACTAGATGTTTTGATAATCTTATACAACTCTGATTATCACAATATATTATGGTCAATTCTGGAATCTGATCAAATAAATCAGAGATTAACTTCCTTATCCATACTTCTTCTGTGCATGCTTCACATGCTTCCATATACTCTGATTCGTCTATGCTGAGTGTGACAGACTTCTGTTTCCTACTGCCCCAAGATATCATAGTGGAGCCCAAGCTAAAACACATACCTGAAGTTCTCTTTCTATCTTCTGCACTTCCTACCCAATCAGAGTCTATGAATCCATGAAGTTTGATATCACCGAATGTAGTATATCTCAAGCCATAGTTTATTGTCCCACGAATATATCTTAGTACATGCTTTGTAGCTATCCAATGCTCTTATCTAGGTTCCACCTAAAACGAACTTAATGTATTTATAGAAAATCAAATATCTGGTCGAGTATTTACCAAATACATCAATGATCCAATTAGTTGTCGATATAGAGATGGATCTACTGGATCGGAATCTGGGAATTTCACTTTTCTTATATATGCATTCATAGGAGTGTCCATGGACTTTCAGTCCATCATTCCAAACTTTTGAAGGATCTTGATTGTGTACTTTCCTTGTCCAAGGAATACTTCACCACGCTTCTGCCATACTTCTAGTCCCAAGTAATAATGCATGAGACCTAGATCTTTCATGTCAAATTCAGAGGCTAATTCCCTCTTGCACTGGATAATGAGAGATTCTTCATCTGTTATGAATAGATTGTCAACATATAATAGTAGAATCATTGGTGCGTTATCCACGACTTTGTAATAAAGGTTTGGATCTGCATGACTCTTGGAGAAACCAAGTCTTGTTAGATAGTTGTCCATTATGGCGTACCAAGACCTTGGAGCTTGCTTGAGTCCATATAGAGCTTTCTTAAATATGAAAATGTGAGTGTCTATGGAATGTACCTCGAATCCTTGAAGTTGTTCAATATACACTTCTTCTTCAATAGCTCCATTGAGGAAGTTTGTCTTTACATCCATCTGGTGTAGATTCCATCCCATGGAAGTGACAAGAGATATGATAGCTCTGATGGAGGTATTCCTAGCCATCAGAGAAAAGGATTCATCATAATATTCTCCTTCCTTCTGGGAGAACCCTCTGGCCATGAATCTTGTATTTATCCACGCTTCTGTCTACTGCATGTTTGATCTTGTATACCCATTTTGAGGTTACCACTAATTTTCCTTTAGGTCTAGGTACAATTTCTCATACTTCATTTTTCATAATGTATTGATGTTCTTCCGCCATAGCTTCTTTCCATTGTCCTTTTTGGACTACTTTTTCAAATGTGGTAGGTGCTTCATCTAGAAGCTTCATCATGTGTGTTGCATAACTTGAGAATATTTTTCTGTCTTTTACTCTTCCTAGATGTTCCTTATGGAACCTTGAGTCTTTCTGCGTCTTGTAATGTAGCTTCAAGCCAAGTTGGTCATTTCTTCATTTTTGGTATGATATCTGAATCAATGTTCTCACATGGCTCCATAGGATGATCAGGTTGATCCTTTTTGTTATTTTCGTTTACAGTGTTTTCTTCATTAGGTTCTTCAAGCTCTTCTTCTTCTATAATTTCTTCGATGGATTTCATGAAGGCCAACCTTTCATTGAACGTTACATCTCTGCTAACTTCTATCTTGTGTTGTTCTAGAATATATATTCTATAGGCTTTGGATGAATCGCTATATCCCATGAATATCCCCTTCTTTCATGAGGGTTCTAGTTTATTCCTTTTGTCTTTGGGAATATGAGAGTAAACTGGACATCCAAATATTCTCAGGTTTTCCACGTTAGGTTTCTTACCTGAGAAGGCTTCTTCTGGTGTCATGTCCTTCAATATATGATGAGGGATTATGTTCTGTACATATATTTCCATCATTACTGATTCTCCCCATAGAAACATGGATAGACCTTGATCGTTCAATAAGGCTTTTACCATTTCTTTGATAGATCTGTTCTTTCTTTTTGCTACACCATTTTGTTGAGGATTATGAGGAACAGTCAGCTCCCTCCTAATCCCTGCCAATTTGCAGAATGCAATGAACTCCTTCGAGGTGTATTATCCTCCATTATCCGTTCTTAATGTCTTGATCTTCTTGTTCGTGACGTTTTCTATTTCTGCCTTGAATTCTTGGAACTTGTTGAATACTTCGTCTTTTGATTTTAGTAGGTGTAACCATGTCTTTCTTGAATAGTCATCTATGAAGATTGTGTGGTAAAGAGATCCTACCAGAGATCTGACTGGCATTGGACCGCAAACATATGAGTGTATTAGATCTAGGATTTCCTTGGATCTATTGTTGTTGCTTGGGAATGGTTTCTTGATATTCTTCCCAAGGGCACATCCCTTGCAAATTCCTTCATGTGTAGATTTTAATTATGGTATTCCTTCAACCATTTTTCTGAGAAAAGGTAATGCTTGATAATTGATATAAGTGTACCTTCTATGACAAAGCTCATTAGGGTTGACTTCGTCCTATACTAGAGCTTCTTCATTTTGTTCTAGTAGTCTATGCATATTTCCTTCACGACTTCCAATAACCCTAGCATCCTCTATGTTGGAATTCTTATGCCATGATAACACCTTTCCATCCATTAAAGCTATTTTGTTTCCTTTGTCTTCTAAACATGATATCGATACAAGATTCTTTTCTAAACCAGGTACATATAAAACAATGCTTAAGTGAACATGATTACTTGATTCCAACTTGACGGAGGCTTGTCCAAATCCTTCGATGGAGTAAGTGTTTTTGTCTCCAAGCTCCACTTTGTATGATGTATTTCTCTCATTTGAATTTGAGAGTCTGGATTGATATCCCGTCATGTGCCTGGAAGCTCCACTATCGATTATCCACGTGTCATCTTCAATCGTCCCAATAAGTGTTGAGTAGTGTAAAAGACTGATTGTTTCACACATGTCTTCAGTTGACTGGTAACTGGTCATTCCTTGATCCAAAACTTCAACTTCATCATTTATGTATTCTAAGAAAGCCAAGAGGTGTGCTGAGTTAGGGCACATCTGAATATCTTCTTCTTGAGTGAGATGCTCCATCATAAGGTGTTGGATCATAGATTTAGGGTTTTTGAAACTGTTTCTGCTAGTAACCCTAGCTACAGTGTTTTTGGAATTTGCTCTTGCTATTAACCCTAGCGGAAGTTCGTCAGTGAGCTCAATATCTAGCGGCTATGTTTCCTTCTAGCGTTTTAGGCTAAATGAAGGGGGTGTGGGCCCATAACCTATTAGAATGTATAAGATTGTGCTCCTTTTACCATTTACGATACCCTCATCACCCAACCATACGCCGAAGCCACCCTCTAAGCACCTTGACCTTGATAGAGAAGAGAATCCTAGTAGCAATCCAATAGCCAAGAGAGGCTAATGCACCAAGAAATAATAGAAACCAATATGATCATATATTCCCTCCCAGAAGCTGGCGCACACTTTCCCAGAGACTTGCACACAAACTGCCACTGCACCTACGCAGATCCGACTCTCTCTGCAACTGCTGATATGTGGATAATGAGAACTGGCACCCTATATTTATAGTAGTCTAGTAGGCTTTACTGGGGCCGACTTCTCCTTCTGTGTACTAATAAATTCATTTTAAATATATTTTTCCAACCGACAACTTGTCTAGGGTTTCCTTCACTTCTTTGCTTCCTTCCGGAGTATTCTAATCTCATCATAGGTCACAAATAGAGGTTCATACATCTCCAAGCTAGAATAACATTAATAGGGAGAAACCCTAAGGAGAAGTCATCCTTTTCCATTTATGTCAAAGGGGGAGAGAAAAACAAAGGCATGTAAAGGAAAAGAAGAGGCATTAAGACAGGGGGAGCCAACATGAGCATGAGTGTTTCCATTGTTGTGTCTTAGTGTTGCCATCAATGCCAAAGGGGTAGATTGTTGAAAGATTAATTATTGCAAGGATTAATTAGTTACTGAAAAAAACTAATTAATTATTGCAGGGATACTTAATTATTGCATGGATAGTTAATTATTGCACAGAAAAAAAAATTATTTGTCAAAAGTTTAGATGTTGGAAGATTAGTTGTCATTGATGTAAAATATTGAAGATAACAAAAGATAATAAAAGATAATAGGTTGCATGTGAGTTTCATATGAGTTGCATGTCATTAAGARATTTCCCTTTAAAAAATATAGAAGAGTCAATTGAGAATCAATTCTGTGTATTCACTTATGTGAATATAGGTTGGATATTTGAGGAATCGAGTCAAAGACAGAGAAGTACAGTGAAGTAAGAAGTTTGTAGGATCCAAGAGTAAGGATAACGGGTTTCATACATGAATTAATTGAGTATATGTGGGGGTTTTAGGAGTAAAAGTGCAGACATCAAGGGGGTGGAGTGAGGAAAAGCACGGATACCTGTGAGGAGACAATACACACAGTCACAGACCTGTGAGGAAAATTTGTGAAGACCAAGGATATAAAACTCATGTTAGCTACATGATTTATGGTATGTCTTCCTAAGTGTGTTAGGGTGATTATTGTGAAGAAATCGGGAACATATATGTCTCAGTGATTCATAATCAATTGATTTGGAGAATTCTCTTGTGGATCTTGGTATGAGGTGTGTGGGGTTGTTGTCTTGATGAGATATTGATTTCAGTAGTAGCAACAAAAATATCAGAGAAAGTAGCAACAATAGGTTATTAGTGACAAAGGTAGTGACAAATTTTTCTATAGTTATATTTCAGGGCGATTGGACGAGGCAAGGAAAGGGGGTTGTAGCCTCCTTCCAGTTGGAGCCAAAAAAATTGGGGAGTTGGAGTTTCCTTTAGGTTGAAACCTATAAAAAGGGGTTGGAGCCTCCTTCTAGTTGTAGATGGAAAAATAGGAGGTTGGTGCTTCCAATGAATGTACTCTTTTATCAATAAGAAAAACATTACGTGTTTTTTTCCTGCATTGGATTTCTACGTAAAATTATGGTGTACTATGTTTATGTGATGTTTATGGTGTTTATGATATTTTGAATGCTCATAATAGTTTTTTAAGGTTTTATATTCTAATGAAAAGTACTAATTGGGAAAATAATGATTCACCCCCCCCTCTCAGTATTCCAACAATTGGTATAAGAGTTGATCCTTGAGGAAGCAATCCAACCACTGGAAGGAGATCATGTAATACACTAAGATTGGAGCACCAAGGTTTGGCGATCAGAACTATACCTTTTGGAATAAAATAATGAAATTTGTTTACATGCACATGGATTTGATGTTTGGAAATCAACAATAGATGGGTATACAACGCCAATCACTCCCCAATCGACAGATATGGAAAGAAACTCAACAAAAAAAAACTCAAAGGATAAAGGTACTATTCTAAGTAGTATAGTTGATTCAATATTTTTAAAAGTTATGAATTTTGATAATGCAAAGTATATTTGGGGTAAACTCCAAAATATTTATGAAGGAGATTCCAAGTTGAAGGGAGCTAAGCTTCAAATTTTCAGAGTTAAGTTTGAACAATTAAAGATGAAGGAAGATGAAGTGTAATATTCCATATATAAAAAGTATGCATAACAAAAATAAATAGCTAGAAATGGAAAATGAACAACAATATAACCAGAACAACACCACAATAATACCAAAATGATACCAAAATAATACCAGAAAGAGCACTTTGATTATTGAGAGCAATGTTCAGTTGCCTCTTCGAGGGGGAAACCTCCAGTAGAGAAGATCTCTATTACAATAATATCCAAGACAAAAGTTCTCACACCCTCGACTCCTATTTGTACTAAATATGTCTATCAAAAGAACCATCTAGAGGAAGATCCTTCTAGAAGAGGAAGATTCTATTAGGTCTTCTTACATTGGACTTATTCTTCCTTATTTCTAGGCCTTATTAATATTTACGTTTATTACATTTTAATATATTACTCTACCTACGTTAGGGGTAAGGTCCCTAACATGTCCTCCCCCTTAACAACAACATTTTCCTCGAGGCTTGAGATGGGGAAATTGCTGCAGAATGGTAGTTGGTTCCCAAGTGGTATTTGTTGGAGTTGTATATTTCCACTGGACTAACACTTCCTTGATGATTCCTTGACACAGAAAATGCTCACGTTGATCCAAAATTGCTTGTATCTATAGCCAAATGGATCCTTCTTCATCCAACTTAGGAAGGTTGGTTTGAGTTTGGCACTTAGTTCCAATCACCTTCTTTAAGCAAGAAATATGAAAAACATGATGGAGCTTAAAATGACTGAGAAAATCTAATTGATAGGCCACCTGTCGCACATTCTTGAGAATGGTATAAGGATCAATATAAAATTTGGGCCCCAGTTTCTGATAATGGTCATCCTTGAGAAAATTTTTCTTATAGGGTTTCAGTCGAAGAAGCACCTGATCTCCTTTTGCAAATTGATGTTCAAAGAGACCTTTATATGCTTGTTTCTTCATGCGATTCTGGGCCATGAACAAATTCTCTTTGAGGATACGAATAAGAGCCTCTCGAACTATAAGCATTTGGTCAACCGCATGAAACTTCGAGACACCTGGAAAATATGAGATAACAAAAGGTGGATTTTATCCATATACTGCTTCAAAAGGAGTCATGCAGGTAGCTGAAGTGTTGTACCACCATTAAAATAGTGGTAACCATTAAGCCCACTGATTTTTCCTTTCTGATGAAAAACACCTCAAGTATGTTTCCAAACACTTGTTGACAATTTCAGTTTGACCATCAGTCTGGGGATGATAAGCTATGCTGAGATGCAATTGGGTGCCTTGTAGCTTGAAAAATTCTTGTTGAAAATTACAGGTGAAAGTTGGGTCACGATCAAAGACAATAGAATGTGGCATGCCATGAAGCTTGAAGACCTGAGACATGAAAAGTTGAGCAACAATGGATGTTGTAAATGGGTGTTGAAGAGAACATAAATGAGCATACTTGGAAAGGTGATCAACTACCACCATGATGACCAATTTATTGATAGATTTAGGCAATCCTACAATAAAACCCACAGAGATATCTATTGGCACAAGGGCAGACCTAGGGTTCAATGCTACAACAATGCACCAACAAAATCCTAACTACCAACCCTTTTGGCAACACCTGCGAAGCAGATGAAGTCTCACCTGAGGTAGAGGCAGGGGTGGTTGCAAGAATTAGGTGTCTGCAACCTTAGCTGGGACACAGATCTTTGATTATAACACTTAGCATTCGCCTAGCATAGATTATAACAAGGACTTGCACTCGGCTCTGCAAGCCTTACACAAATTTCACAAAGCCTTGACCACACAGATTCAACCCTTGGCACTTAGCCTATATCACATAGATATCTCATCCACTTGCACTAATTAATCACACCTATTTCACATCTACCTCATATCTATTTATACATACAAAAGTGGGCCTAAGCGTGGGTAAATCCACGGGCAGAAATCCCTTTCCCATTACATTATCCCCAAAAGCCAAAAAGGATCCAAAAATGGGTCTAACTTCCACGATTTCCGCTTCGCGTTGCGCTCCATATTTGATAAGTTGTTGAAGTCCGAAAAATGGTCAAATATGACCAAGTGTTCCTCAAAACTTGTTCAGGGCCAACAATCCCCCAACACTCACCTATGACTCATCCCAAGTCACTCAGGTCTGGGAAACTTTTCCTCAAAGGTCTCAATCTTGGCTTGAGTTGCTTCAACTTGTTTCTGTGCTACTTCTTCTTGCTCAACGAATTCCTGAACAACTACTTCAATGATATGTCCTTCTAGTTGTTGCTCGACAGTAAAAACTACTTGTTCTAGTAGTGTTCCTTGGCCTTCTATTTCTTCAAATATTAGGTATGATGCCTCCTGGATTGGATGGAGTTTCTAGGTGACTTCCATAACTCTGTTCTGCATGGTAAGAATGAGTTGTTGGGCAGTGTGTTGTTCCTGGGATCTCTTCATCCTCTCGATGGGTGACAGGAGCTTGAGTTGTGCTTGTACTATATCTGCGTGCCACTTTTCTTCCTGGAGTTTGGATTCCAGTTTCTTCAACTCTGGGCCTTCAGATAGTTGTTCATATATCTGCGCACTTCTGCTACTTAGCTATTTACTTTATGCAACAAGTGTTTTAATCCTCTCAAATGTGTTATGATCATTCAATTCTCATTGGTCGCACACTTCTTGTGGAGTCTGAGGTATGGTCTGAAGCTCGAATTCCATGACCCTTTGTTGAAGTTGTTGAATAACCTCAGCCAGCTTCATCACTCGGTGCTCTATGGGATCTTCAACCTTCTTCTCTAAGCCATTCACAGAGAAAAATTCTCTGTTGACTGCTTCTTCAATTCCTACCTGCTTTGCGAGTAGCTGCTCTTTCTCTTTTTGGATCTTTGCTCTGTCTTATTCAAATTTTTCTTGGAGAGCATTCTTCTCTTGTTGCACGGCTTGGTGTTGTTCAATAATTTCCTCCTATGCTTTCTTTAGGGCCTGGATGGCCTGTTCTTTTTCATCCTGAGCACGTCAAAGGTGTACTTCGACTGTATCAACAATATTTCAGAGTTGAACTGATTCATCTCCCACTTCTGTTGTTCCTTCTTGTAGAGCTGCAGTAGAGATTGCTAGGCTAGACTGGAGTGCTTGTTGTAATCCTTGGAGTGCGATCTCAATTTGGCTATACATTTGTTCCTACTTCGCCTCCTACTTCTCTATGATTTCCTTTGAATCTTCATTGACCTCTGCAACAAGGAAATCACAGTCATCCAATGTGAGAGAAGTTCGCATATTGGTTACAGGGGTTCTTGGTTTCTTTCTGGAGGAATATTTCAGAGGTTAGACCTTCCTTTTCTTTGATGAGTCTTCTTCATCCCTACGTGGCGGTACTTTGAATTTTTGAGTTTCTGTATCTTCTTCATCATCACCTTCTTCATCTGTTGTAATGGAAGTTGTCCTTACAGATAGGCTGTAAAATTCCTGGACTTCTTCAGTATTCTTTGTCATCTTTGCTTTCTTTGTCTTACTGGGCCCAGGTGTATCCTGTGCAGTTTTAGGGCTGTTGATATCAAACATTTCTGTGGGGTCTGCTGAAACAAGGAGGTCTGCCAACCATTCCTTGGTGATCTCTTCCAGGTCTTCTTATGTTAGCTTATAGTAGGATTGAAGTTGTTCCTGGTGCTCATAAGCACGTGGGGTTATGTATATAAAGTGGCGGTCCGCACTGAAATTTATTAGAGGTCGAAATCTCTGTAAAGTGTTCGGGGTTATACAAGGTTCACTCCTTATGGATGCTTTCAATTGGTTATAGTACACGTGGAAAATGACATTCGATTTCCAATGCTTGCTCATGTCGTTCGAGTACCATAATGTACTGAACTTCGCAACTAGTGGCTCAAAGGGGTCAAGATCCAGGAAGGTTGCACCTTCCAGTAGCTCTCATGCAACAAAAGTGATCAGTATCAGAAGCCAGCTAAATTGGAATTCATACCCCTGATCCTGGGCTTCTCTCTAGTCAATACCCAGTGGATTCACCAGGTAATTTGCCCAGTTCATTTGTAGTCCCTCTGCGCACTTTCCTACGAGATCAACTACAAAGCCAGATACTTGTGTTGGTTGATTTTTGCGTACCAAATTCCCTACGATTAGTTGGCATGTGAGGCGCACTGCACCACTTTAAATATAAGTTACCTTGTAGCCTCTCATTCCTTTCTCAACATCACCATAGGCTTCTTTGATCTTCTACGCAAGAGCACAGTCTGCGGTCTTTCTAGGATATTACTCATGGGGATCAAGGCCCTACATGCTAAGCCCGATGATCCTATTGATCAACACCAGATCAATAGTTATGCAATAGTCTAACCATAGGTATCCTGCGTGGTAACTTTCTAGTAGCAATTTTAGACAAGAATTCACCTCTTGGTGTATGCCAAAGTGCGGTATTTTCATAATGTTGAGAAAAGTAGACTGTGCGAGGTTCATCGTCCATTGCTAAGGGATGAACTTCAAATTCTTTCCCTTAGTTCTCATCAAGTATTTATATGGGGTGAGCATGTTGTAATCTTTACGGTCCCCCAGGTTGAAGTCACAAAACTTCAACGCTGTAACCTTGTCTTGATCTGTGCGGTAGGTGCATACTCCTTTCAGTAGATATACGGTGACTAGGTTGTGTTCAAATTCTCTAGGGGCATTGTCCCTATTAATTTCATTGCTCAGAGGGGGTATGTAAGATGGTAGGATGGATGGTACTAAATTTTCATTGGCTATGTCATCCTTATGCTTAGTTCTTCTCTTTGCACCAGATTGATATGTTCCTTCTCGAGTAGTTGACGGGGAGGCTTTCACTCCTCCCGTCGATGATGCTTGGACTCCAGTGAAAATTCTTATTTCCAACATGACTCTCTTAGTCATTAAATCGAGAAGGACCTTTGTAATAGATTCCTCAAGTTTGGTTAGCTCGTCGGACATATGAACTCGGGAAATATAATCGGGGTCACGATGATCTCAAAATACTACACTAGGATGAACAATCTTCTTTCAATGATCATTATAGACAATCACTAGTTCTACGGGCTTTGACTTTTTAGTTAGAAAAAGTGTTCTTCGGGCATGGCGCAATGAGCTAAATAGGAAATTCATCAATAGTCTTCTTGTAACGGGTATGAACTTCCATGAACATTGATCCATCCATTATGGCATGGTCCAATGGTCTGGTGGAAATCCTTTAATGCTTTTTTGTCTGTTCAGGGTGGAATTCAAATGGGTATATCGGTCCAATGACTATATTTGTTTGCCATGGTGAAGTGCCATATGTCACGGTTTTGATATCTTGGCGAAGCTCAATTCCTGTGATTTTTCCTTCTACGAAGTTTCCTTTGGAACCTTCTGTAACTTTTCGATCTTGTCTCTCTTCTTACTTAGCTTCCTATCCATCTTCCTAGTGAGCTTGGTCTTGGTCATCCTTTTTCCTTTCTGATTCTTATATTCTCTCGACATAGTCAC
Organism: Picea glauca; assembly: GCA_000966675.3. Taxonomy (NCBI): domain Eukaryota; kingdom Viridiplantae; phylum Streptophyta; class Pinopsida; order Pinales; family Pinaceae; genus Picea; species Picea glauca. Next base: position 30,118 of record JZKD02S1673627.1, read on the forward strand.
TTCGCGATGCTGAGATTATTTCTTCAGATCCAAGGGTAATACTCCTTCATAATTAGGTATTTTTGTCTTTTGTGGTTCCTCTAATGTTCTTATAGCTTTGAAATCCAAGTCCCTAGTGTTCAATAGCTTAGATATTTTCTCTTTTTCTTCCATTAAGTAGGCAATCCTTCTAGTCATAAATTCCATAAGTTCTTGCTTCTTCTGTTCTAGGGATTCCTTTTCTTCTTTTTTCCAGATCTGGTCTTTTTCAATCCAGATCTTGCCTAACAAAGATGGAAATGGGGCATAGTCCTCAATAAATTTAATAAATTTGAATTCTTCCTCTATTGAAGCTCCATGGGTACTCATATATAA
>JZKD02S1673627.1:30481-69576 GCA_000966675.3 Picea glauca
GTACCCAACCAAACCGGTAGTCCCACATTCAACCCAGGAATGTACAAAGTGGCCATCAAAGGGACACCAAAATTTCCGAATAAGGGAAAAGCACAAGAATCCCCTTGTGACAGGGCTCCTTGTTTGGTATCGTCGGGAACTTTAGCCATGAATATATTATGCATAGTTTCTCCCCTTGCGAGATCTTTCAAGTCCATAAAAGTCTCACACATTGACTCTAGCGAACCGATGTTATAAAACAACGCCTATATAGAGGTGGCTCCACATTTCTAAGCAGAAGACCAAAAAGTCCTCACGACCAACGGAGTGGGAGGTCTACCACCCTAGTTCAGAGACCCAAAACAATAACTGAATAACTCACTATGGAAAACTAGGGAGCATAGAGCACACACCAAAAGTCCCTAAAGGTAAATCAAGGAGACAACTATCTAGTAGGAAGAACAGTTATGCCAACCAACACTAGAGCAACTTACCGATGCAAGTGCAACTCAAACATGGAAGCACCCTCCAGGTATACTCTACAAAGCATGGCCCGACGTCTACCCTAGGTACTGTGGTATACCCCTACAGTCACCTGTGTAAGTCCCTAAAATAAAGGCAACTAGGTTGCCATCTCGTGAACAATTACCAGGTGGGTATAGTCGATAGTCAGGTGGACCGCAATGAGTAGGGTATCAAGCCCGAAACGTATCAAGGGTATCGAAATCAAGTGTTTCGGAAGATGACTAAGGACCTTGAATGGATTTGAGACCCACGAATCTCTGTGGCAAATTTGATCAACAGAATCCCAATATAAGCCCTCTATATGTGTTCTGCACTACGCTTGGTTCGGCTTTGGAGGGGTTATCTTTGCTACTTTTCTGCGCGTGACCTCGCATTTATCCCTTGTGTTAGAGGGGAGTCCCGGATAACTTTCATGTTTACTGGACTTTAACACTCCCTAACTCAGAATCCAATGTTTTATTTAATGTCCTTGAAGAGTTTCCTCTCCAACCTAATTCAAGGCCCTAACCCTAAACTATTTGGTTAACCTTACAAACATAAAAAGTCTAGATAATCTTAATTAAGCGTCCTTTTTACTAGCTTGATTTACTCAAAAAGGGTTTGGTAGTGCAATTGATGTTGTTAAGAATTTTGTGAAAAATCATGAAACTTATATGAAAACTGGGAAATAATGATTATATTTCTTATTTTTCTTTTGAAATGATTTTAAAATTAGAAGAAAACACAACGTTATGCTAATTTCTTTTTCTTTTTCAAATAACAATGCAAAGCAAATGCCAAGAAAGAAAGATATCTAACAAACTAAGTTTTTTTATTTTCTTCCAATCAAATAAGAAATAACAAAAGATTCTAAAAAAAACTGATGAATACACAATTCATGCCCCCCCCCGGTCATGAGGGGGATTTGTTTTTCAAAATACAACTCATTTTTCTTAAAATTTCAAGCTAAAAATAAGTTAAAAAAGCTAGGAAACACAAGAGATCTTTTTTTTTTTTTTTTTAAAGGCAAGCAAACTGACGTCAAACCTAGGCTTAAGACTGTAAAAATAGAGACCAAGGGTAGATCAAGAAAACCCCTGAGAAATATGTCTTCATTCAGGGAAGAGGATGACTACCTCTTCTTTAAAAAAAGATTTTCCTGACATAGACACACAACTGATAGTTCAGCAACCTGCATATGTACGCAGGATTTCCAAAGGCAGGGCCCGTATGTATGAGTGCATGCCCACTACAGGCCACGTACACCTCTGTAACTTCTCAAAAAAATGAAAACCAATAGTCAATCACAGGCAGGGAGTACTAGTATGGAAGAACAGAATCCATTAAAGACATAAAAGCTTACAGAAACTCAAAAAACAGTAAATAAATTGATTCAAATCACCCAAAAAGAAAATCCCCCAAAAAACCTAGAGGTATCCCCAGTACGGTCACCAATTCTGCTATAGCAGGAAAACCCCTCTATGGACTACACTAGGGTTCTAAAGTACAAGCAGAGCTAACCATGTAAAGTCTCTTACATTTGATCAACTATCCCGACATTACCCCACAATCATACATAAAAGACAAAGTATAGGGATCTGGTAGGCATACCTTAAACTTCGCATTAGGTGTCAATCCCTTTGCGCTCGATTGTTTCCCGACTGCAAGTCTCCTCCAAAGGCTGACCTGCATTCACCAAAAGATAAAAAAGAAACTACAAGCATGCATTCTACATATGGATTAGTGGGTTAGACATTATAATCAAGAAATGTAAACAAATCATAAAGATTTAAGACATCATTTGGCAGGATGGAAAAAGTACTTCTTTATATTAATCTCTCAAAAGTCATTTACAACATGAGATTGGCACTACTCCTCGAACTCAGTCTTGGGATCCTCTTCACCATGCACCAACTGCTTCCATGTATTCTTATTCTCTTCAGTTCTCTCTAGGGAAATGGAAAGGATTTACAAAGGAGGAAGGAGGAATTCTAGCTCAAACTCACAATGTGGTTGCAAAATATTGGGGCAAAGGGGGGATACTAAAAATGGGCAGAGTTTCTATGCTCTCATGCTTCCTCTTGGAATGGGGCCCCAACACCTTATTTTATAGGCAAAAAGAGATAGTAACGGTTGGGTTGACTGCCTATGGGCATTCAAATGGTTAATTAACGACCTGGAAACCCGTATCCCTTTTCAATTTTCATTTTTCATGATTTTTTGTGAGTGTACGTGGGTTGTATTGGTGCAGCAAGTGTGTGTACATGGGAAGTAGTGGTGTAGGGCCCATATACCTTCAAAACAATGGTTTTTAGAAGATTTGTTCAATGATGGCTTGGCAAAGATAGCAAGTAAGGTGGCCCGATGCCAGGTATGCATGTCTGGTGCAATTTTGGGTTATAACACCAGTGTCTTATTTACTTTGTTGTCTAGTTGTAAACTTTCTGCATCTGCACAGTCCCTCGACTGAATCTCTTGCGTGAAACTTGTTTGAAGTTTTTGCAGTGCCTTTGTTGGAACCTTATGCAATGCGAAGTCCAAATTTTCTATGTATCTCAATGGATTCTATGTTATCTCCTCATAAACCTCCAACATTCCCTATGTGATATGAAAATGTTCACTCCACATGGCTATGATTTGGGTTGTCTCCTATTATGGCACTATTCTTACCTGAGAATTTTTTTGTTGTTGTCCTTGTTCCCTCTGTTGCATTGTAATGAGTTGCAATTTCTCTAGTGCATCCATAACCTCTGTCAACTTCTTGAATGTCTCCTCCCTTTGCTTCTCAACATCATACCATGCCTCTATCGTGTGGTCATGTATTTTCTCTACGACTAACTCTGCATCATATTTTGTCAGTGTAATTTAAGGAATTCTCTTGTGTGCCTTCATTTTCTTGCGTTGTCCTCATGTCTACAATATTGTCCTTTTCATTGGTAGAGTCTCTGTCTATGATGTTGTAGCTAGTATATCCATGTATGGGAGATCTCCACCTCTTGTTTCCCTTGGTATAGGAATATTTGTATCTTTCTGCGCTCCTCCATTTGGTTCTATTGCATTCTCATTTTCCTACATTGAAGGCTTTGGGATATAATTTTTCTTTCTGGGATTTATAACTATTGCGCTACCCATTGTTTCCTTTGTGCGCTCTATTGCCTTCCTTGTATTGGTTGTTGGGCTAGTTGATTGCCTTGAAGGGCCAGCCTCTGCTTACTTCTTAGATATTGGTACCTTCTTAGGAATCACTAGCACCATCCATTCTTCAATCCAATATTCCATGGCCCACTGCACTTCCTCTCCTATGACATAATATCTTAATTGTATCCACTCCTTCTTAGTATCCCTCTTAGCTTGGATCCACATATTATATCTAGAAGCCTTAAAATATGCTATCCCTTGGTTCTCTCTCACCACTTCTAGTGGTATCCTCCATGTGTTATCTGTATTTTCCTGCATCATCAAACATCATGGAAAAAATGGTATAATTTTCCTTCCTTTTCTTCAAATTTGAGGTATGCCATAGTGTTGTATATTTCGTTGCATGACACTTCCCTGTCCTTTGGTAAATTGCATTTTATTTTGGTTCTCCCCAACCAACCAATGTTATTAAGATAATCAACCATGAATAATTAAACTCTGATCCAAAATCATGTGCATCCTCACAGTCCTTCAAAAACAAATTAAGTAGATAAGGAGTCGAGCTAAGTAGACTCCCCTTTGCGCACTACGCAACTGCTACTATGATTCTTGTAGGTGCTTCCTCCTTGTGACACTTCCTCAAAATTTTACAAGCCATCAATTTTGTCGCCAATCTCATTGTTGGTTCACTAATTTGGTTGATGATTATTCCTCAGGACCCTCTCTCAGTGCCATATTTCTTCTTCATCTCCTCTGCTAAAGATTTTTCCTTTGTCTTATCATCCAAATAGTGTTCTAGTTTTTGTTCATATTTTGGTAGAACTGTGATCTCTACAATTAATTCTACATATATTGATACATGCCTTTCCATCCATAAGATGCCTCCATGTACTAGTTCCAGTAGCTTCTTTACATACACATTTACATATTTTCCCCTCCATAAGTGGGGAATCTCTAGCATGTTCATGTTCCATGTGTTATAGAGTTTTGGAATCCACTGTCTCGGCTCTAGAATGGGGTCTCCTAATGAACCTAATCCTTTTCTCTCCATATACACTCATTTCACAAACTCTAGGAACTTGTCTGTGACTGTCACATCATCTTCAACATACCTCAGTTTGTTCAAACATCCTAACAAGTCACCAACTACTTTGACTTCATTAGTTATTTGTGGTAGTGGCATTGTTAGCTCCTTCTTCTTGGTTGGTGTTCTTGGAGTGGCAGTTTTTGCACAAGTTTTCCTCTTTCCTCTGGATGGCCCTAGTTCTTGGTTCTCTTCCTAATCTTCTTTTGTGTCTAAATTTTTATTTCTTTTAATATCCTCCACCTGTACTTGTTCCTTTGTTTTTTGTGTTGGATTTTCTACAGGGTGTTTCAATGCTTCAGTATGTTCTATGGGCTCATATGACTATGTTTGTTCATCATCATTCTCACTCCATCGGTTTTGGTGCTCCTGATCCAAGTTATTGTGTGAGATTTTTCTCTGTGCTAGGGTTTTGTGTTTCACCCCACGTATCGATATCCATTTCCTTTGTCATTGGATTCTTCTCTTCTACCATTGTGGGACTCATCGGCTCAATGATTAGACATGGAATTGCATCCACATCCACCACTCCTTNATTACTAATCTAAATTACAACTAATGGCCTAAAGCCGACATAAATAAAATAACATTACTAATCTAATATGCCCCAATTAAGTGGTAATGAGCCAATATTAGGGCTTAACAAATTTGAATAGAGCTACTCCGAATCTTCACTAAATCACCTTCAAATCACATGATCACACTCAATTTTCTTCCTTATCTCTCATTTTCACAAAACAACAATGAGTCTTACCGTGCACGTTTTCTACTTTTATAAGTCATGCCTTAAATGATCTATCATGTTGTTCTTTTCGGATCATCATTTTTTCTGGCTACTTTTTGTTTCAGCACGTAGATTTTTTAGTCTAGTCACCTTTCTCAGGTGCACAATGTATTCATGTTCTTTCATGCGAATTATTTTCTTTTCTCAGGTGCACAATGTATTCATGTTCTTTCATGCGAATTATTTTCTTCTGCGAACTGTATCATCTCACTACCTATCTAACTCTTATCCATCTACTTCATCTTTTTGTATTTTTCTTGTTTTTCCACTTTTTTCTTGTTTTTCTCTTTTAACTCCTACTATATACACTATGTACAACTCAATTTTTTTTCACTGCAACTACTGAGGGTTATTGGGTTGATTGTCCCTATACAGTTTCAGTCAACTGCCATTCACCAATCCTTGAATATTTATTTTTTCTAAATCTTGCAGTTGCACAACATCTCCGTCTTTGATAGAATTTATCTCATATGGCCCAAGATAATGCATCCTTAATTTTCACGGGTGTTGTAAATATCTGTTGTCATAGAGGAGAATTAGATCTCCTTAATTAAAAATTTTCTTCTTGATATGTCTATCATGCCAATATTTGTCCTTTTCTTTCGGTACTTCCTGATGGAAACCAGACATAATCTTGTCTTCTTCTAATTCCATGAATTGTGTTAATATTTCTTGAGGTGTGCCTCTTTCTATCATGTTTGTAATGGATTCAATGAAAATACTAGGGATAAAATACTCCAAAGGGACTACTGCTTCCTGACCATACACCAATCTAAAAGGTGTCTTCCCTGTGAGTTTCTTTCATGTGGTTCTATAGGACCATAATAATGTTGGTATCTTCAAATCCCAGTCATTCCTGTTTACATTACAAATTTTAGTTAAGGCATTCTCCAATATCATATTAAATGCTTCCATTGTTCCATTATCCTGAGGATGGTATGGAGTGCTCTTATGATGATTTATCTTAAATTCTTCAGTCATTGTCTGGATGGTACTATTGATAAAATCAGTTCCCTAATCACTCATCATAATTCTAGGGAATCCAAATCTTGTAATTACTTGTTCAAACAAAAATTGCATTGCATTTTTTACACTGCAATATTTCACTACCGGGGCTTCATCCCATATGGTTAAATATTATGTCGTTGTAATTATGTATCTTTATCCTAATATTCTAGTTGGTGGATTGATTGGTCCTACAAAATCTATTTCCCATTTATCAAACACTTTAAGGGTTACCTGAGTTTTAGTGGCATCTCATCCCTCCTGGATGGCTTTCCTACCCTCCGATAGACATCACAATTTTGGAAATACTCATTTGCATCTTTAGAAATTGTTGGCCACCATAGTCATGTGTGCAATATCTTCTACGCAATATCCTTCCATGCATACTATCCTCCAGCTATTCCTTCATGTGCTTCTTCTAAGATGATAGGATGTTCAGGTTCCATGACACATCTCCTTAGAATATTATCTTCAACTAGTTTATACAAGTGTCTTGCAATAAGTTGGTAATATGCAGCTCTAACTACCAAATTCTTCTTCTGCGCAATTTTTTATTCCTTTGGTTCAAATATTGTACTCAATAATTCAATAATATCAACAAATTATTCATCAGCAATCTTTACTAAAAAGAGTTTTGCATTAGGAAACTTTTCCTCCAATATGTTTGGTTCCTCTCCATTAGTTATCCTGGACAAATGATATGTCCTCGCATTCGATCTTCCAAGTTTCACAACTACTTCAAAATCAAATTCTCAAAATAATAACAACCATTTTCATATTCTTCCCCCTAACATTGGCTTGTTGACCAGGTATCTAAGAGAAGAGTGATATTTGAACATCTCAAAATGTTGGCCTGATAAATAATTTCTGGACTTTTGCAATGCATACACAATAGCCAAACCCTATCTCTATGTTGTATTATAATTTAGTTCTAAATATGACAATTTCCTACTTGCAAATGTTATTGGGTTATCTATATCACCTTCTCCTCATTGTGTTATTATTGCTCCAAGTGCTATTGAATAGGCATCCACATGAACATGGAAATCTTTTGACCAATCTGGAAACACCAGAATTGGCACTATCACCATTTATACTTGTCAGTTCCTTTCTTTAATTTCCTTACGAATTTAGCCATCTCTTCATCTTCATCTGAATCATCACTGCAATTGCAAATTGGTTTTGACTTTTTCTTGTTCTTCTTCTTTGTCTTCTTGGATGCTTTGAAATTAGCTTCATGTTTGAATGGGTTCTCCTATTATGTTCTCATTTCATAGGCTGTAAATATTCCATGTACCTCGTCCATGCTCAATGTACCAAGATCTGCTCATTCTTCTAGGGATGATATCTTAGAATCAAATCTCATAGGAAGATACCTCAATACCTTTTGAATAACCACTAAGTCAACAACTTCTACTCCCGATCCTTTAATAATGTCAACTACTTCGTTAACTCACATAAGGTACGCTGCAATGTCTTCATCTTCCTTCATCTTCGACTGTTCAAACTTAGCTCTGAAAATTTTAAGCTTATCCTGCTTTACCTTGGCATCTCCTTCATAAATATTTTGTATTTTATCCCAAAGATACTTTGAGCTATCAAAATGCATAACTTTGACAAATACCAAGTCAACTAGACTACTTAGAATAGTACCTTTATCCTTTGATTTGTTTTCGCTGAGTTTATTTCCATCTATGTCGATTAGGGGAGTGGTTGGTGTTGTATACCCATCTACTATTGATTTCCAAACATCAAAACATTGTGCTTGTAAAAAGGTTTTCATCCTTTTATTCCAAAAGGTATAGTTCTGACCATTAAACCTTGGTGCTCCAATCTTAGTGTATTCCATGATCTCCTTCCAATGGTTAGATTTCTTCTTGAAGGACTTGCTCTGATACCAATTATTGGAATATCGAGGGGGGTGATGAATCAATATGAGCCCAATTCGTCAAGGATAATTTTAAGGATGGAAATTTATTTTGAAATATAGAAACCTTGGTGAATCTTACTGGTCCTTTATATGTCAACTATAAAAGTTTGGCAACATTTTTGTTAAAATATTCAAATTTCTAAGGATTTTATATCATTTTTATAAATGTTTGGCAATTTTTAAGGTAAAATAATTTTATCCTATATAATTTGGGCAAATAATTTTTAGATGGCGAATCTTTTTTGGGGAAAAAGCATGGAAAATTAGCCCATGTGTGAAATTTAGACCCTAAAATTTTCCCTACAATTAGTAATTTTAATCACAATATAAAACCTTCAATAACTATTATGAGCATTCTAAATATCATCAACACCATAAATGTCACATAAACATAGTACACCATAATTTTACGTGGAAATCCAATGTGGAAAAAAACCACAGAATGTTTTTCTTATTGAAAGAGTACATTCATTGGAAGCACCAACTTCCTATTTCTCCACTACAACTAGAAGGAGGCTCCAATCCCCTATTTACATGCTATAACATGAAGGAATATCCAACTAGAAGGAGGCTACAACCCCCTTTCCTTGATCCTTCCAACCACCCTGAAATATAACTGTAGAAAAAATTGTCACTACCTTTGTCATTGATAACATGTTGTTGTTGTTGTATCTAATATTTTTATTGTTGCTATTGATATCAATATCTCATCAATATTGCAACCACACACACATCATACCAATATCCAAAAGAGAAATCTCCAAATCAATTGCTTATGAATCACTGAAACATATATGTTCCTGATTTCTTCATAATACTCACCCCAACACACTGAGGAAGACATACCTTCAATCCTGTAGCCGACCTGAGTTTTAGATCCTTGGTATTCACAAATTTTACTTATAGGTCTGCAACTATGTGTATTGTTTGCTCACAGGTATTTGTGCTTTTCCTCACTGCATCCCATTGATGTTCACGCTTTTCCTCCTAAAACACGTGGATATACTCAAGGAATTATTGTATGAAACCCCTTCTTCATACTCTTGTCTCTTGCAAACTTCTTACTTCAATGGACTTCTCTGTATTCGACTCATTACCTCAAATCTCCAACCTGTATTCTCAGAAGTAAATAGAGATAAGTGATTTGCAATTGACTCCTCTATGTGTTTTAAAGGGAAATTTCCTATTGACATGCAACTTCCATATGACTCATGATGGCATGAAACTCACATGAAACATGTTATCTTTTGATATTTTCAAGGTTTGACATCAATGACAACTAATATTCCAACATCCAAAATTTTGATAAATAATCGTTTTCCATGCAATAATTAATTATCCCTAGAATAATTAATTATCCCTAGAATAATTAATTATCCTTGCAATAATTAATTAATTTTTTCAATAATTAATCAATCATTGCAATAATTAATCTTTCAAAAAGTAATCTTTCAACAATCTCCCCCTTTGGCATTGATTGCTACACTTAAACACAACAATGGAAACACTCATGCTCATGCTCGCTCCCAGTGTTTTCATGTGTTGGATCCCCATGTCTTCATGCCTCTTCCCTTCCTTTTCATGCCTCTGTTTTTCTCTACCCCTTTGACGTCAATGGAAAAGGATGAATTCTCCTTGGCATTTCTCCCCCTGTCAATTAGCCTCTTATCTCTACTATTGTTTCTCTTCATGGTGCTTTCTCATGTACATATCTGATAAAAATCATTCAAAAACCATTCAAGTCTTTTAAAAAACATTCATTGTTGGGATGAAACTAGTCTGAGTTTATGTCGAAGATACTCAAAAGTATCCCTTGGAAGAGGTTTGTTGAAGATATCTACAATCTTCTCTTTTGTCCCAACATACTCTACCTTGATTTTATTCTCTATAACCTATTCCTGTAGAAAGTGAAACTGAATCGGAATGTGTTTTGTCCTGGAATGCATCACTTGATTCTTAGAGATAACTACAACACCGGTTTTATCACATAATATCGGAATAGGCTCATCATATTCTACCTGTATATTATTCAAAGTTTGTATCATCCATAGAACCTATGTACAACATGTTGTTGTTGCAATATACTATGCTTTTGTTGTGGACAATGATACTAAAAACGGTTTCTTGCTCAACCAAGATACCAAACAATCACCCAAGTAGAAGGGTGCTCCACTTGTACTTCTTTTGTCATCAACACTTCCTGACCAATCTACATCTGTGTATGCAACTAGAGATATACGATTCCGTTTTGGAGAAAATAATACATATTCTTTTGTTCCTTTGAGATATTTGAATATTCTCTTTACTGCCAAAACATGTGTTTCCTTTGGTGTTGCTTGAAATATTTCCACATTTCCAACTTCTTACATCACATCCGGTCTTGATGCAGTCACATAGAGTAAACTACCAATCATCAATTTGTAGAAACTCTTATTTACATCCTTGGATATATCATCTTTGCTCAATTTGAAACTAGTCTACATGGGAGTACTTACAGGCTTGCAATCTACCATTACAAACTTCTTCAACATTTCTTTGATAGACTTAGTCTGAGAGATGAAAAAGCATGTATCTAGATGACATATCCAAAGTCCCAAAAAGAAAGACAACTCTCCAAGTAATGAAATTTCAAATTCATTATGCATGTCTTTAGCAAATTTATGACTAATCCTATCATCATTACTGCCACAAATAATGTCATCAACATAAACTTCAATTATCAACAAATTATTTTGATTTACGTTTATGTATAGATTGTTGTCCGCATTGCCTTTCCTGAACCCTTGTTGTTGTAGATACTTGTCCAATATTGAATACCATGCTTTGGGGCTTGTTTGAGTCCATATATTGCCTTCTTCAATATGCAAACACAATCTTCCCTTTCTGATAGTATAAATCATTTTGGTTGTTCAATGAAGACTTCTTCTTCTAGTTCTCTGTTTAAGAAGGTGGATTTTACAACCACCTGATATGCCTTGATTTTGTTCAAACATAAATAAGCCAAGATCAATCTGAATGCTTCCATTTTTTCAATTGGGGAAAAAGTTTCTTCAAAATCTATTCCTTCAACCGGAGCATATCCCTTTCATACTAACCTTTCTTTGTTCCTGGTTACTTATCCATCTGCGTTCAAATTGTTTCTGAATACTCATTTTTTGCCAATCACATTCTTATCCTTAGGCCTTGGAACAAGCTCCTATGTTTCATTCTTGTCTATCTCATTCATTTCTTCTTCCATAGCTTTGATCTAGCATTTATCAATGTTGGCTTCTTCAAAACTAATGGGTTCAATTGTTGACAACAATGCTAAATGTATTTATTCTAGTGAGCTTAATTTCCTTTGGGTTTCAACACTTGCATCTTTATTCCCAATGATTTGTTCTGATGGATGATTTTTTTGCACTCTCTGGCCAAGAGTTTTGGGAGATATCTGAAGATTTTTTTGGTCATCTTCCTTTTTCTCTGCTTCTAGCTACTCTTCTTCTTCTTCCTTTTCTACTTCTTTCAAATACTCTTATTTTTCCTACATTGTTGATTCTTTGCTTTCTTCTTTGGACTTTCGTACACTAGACTTGTCAATCTGTACATTGATGATTTCCACTATTTTGTTGAGTCTCATATTGAAACAATTGTTTGCCTTGTTTTTTCTTGAGTACTCGACAAACATGCCTTTTATCCAGGTGGATATAGGTGTCAACCCACCTATTCCAACTAGCTCATCCTGACATTTTTTCAGTTTGGAAGTTGTTTCCTATTTTTCGGTTCCTTAACTTCCAGGGATGTTTTGAGGGCCTAAACTAATATTTTAGGGCTCACCACATTCAAACTAAACAATGAGTCATATTTTTTCAACATAATGTGCATTCCTCAGATAGACCTTTCCAACGGGCTATCGTGCGCCTAAAACAGAGATTGTATGCAAAAGTTATGGCCCCAAGAAGTTGATGTACTAACTTACCCCAATGGGGCCCACATGACTCTTGGTGCTTCATCTCCTAGGGTTACATTTTTGGATGTCTAGGTTTTTCAAATTTGTTAGCACTCTGTAAATTTTCTCTAGATGATAGACAAAAGACAGAGGTAACTGTTTCAACCAGCTTTAGGTTGGATTCTAACCCTTCCAACTAGAGAGGGCTCTCTCATGCATATATCTATTGAAAATACTCAAACTATTTGGCAATGCACACACAAAGGTCAGATTATGTATTAGGATAAATTTTAAAAGTGGTAGGAAAAAACTAGAGGGAAGGGCCATTGGGAAATGGGGTCGATTCTTGAAATAGTATGAAGATTTATAAGATATGTATTCCAAAGGGAATAGAGGCAAAATAGGTATGATGTTCAACCAAATAAGTAATATGGGATGGTAGTAGAAGACAAGAAAAAACCACTATGACAAGAGGTGTCTAACTAGGGACGAATCTCTTGGTATAGATTTAGAATAAGAAACATAAAGGATGGCTACTGAAAACAGAGCACCAATCCATGGTGAATTCTAAACCAAGGACCAATAAACACATAACAAGTATAATCAATATGAGAAAGAGCACCAACCAGGTTAATTTTTTCTTTGCTTAAAATTTATTTCTAGCAGAAAAACACATTCATGAATATGAAATACAAGAAAGCATACTGAACATCAACATTGTGATGAATCTCGGCTATCTAAGAAAACCTTCTCTTCTTATATTAAAATCCATAAGAAATCACAAATTTTTCCTGCTACAAGGGCATGCCCTTCTCTGGCCATTCGAACCGTTCATTTATATTTTTAACAGTATATACAGATAAATTACATATGAGACCCAAAACGGATCATCTTCTCCAAGATTTCAAAAATAGATATCGGTTACAGAGGGAGTAATGTACCAAAACTGAACTCCTACTTTCTAGGGAACGTTACAAATATAAAACTAAAATATTTGAAATCTTTACCCCGAATGCCACCTATCTACAAAATCACAAGATTCCCTGAAATGAACTTGATTTACCCCATCATGAATTTTTTCATTTTAGCTTTTCAATCTCTTCATTTAACGTGTCAAGCCAACTAGGTTGGTCTTCTTTAATACATTTAATTGTCCCAGCTTTAACTTCCTCCTTCCATTGCTTTTTTCCTTTTTATCTCACCATCTTGCATGCAATTTCCATCTGAATATCGATTAATGATCAAATCTTTCATAATAGGATTCAACCTAATTTCTTCGCCTGGTCCTGGTTCATCCACAGATGTTGTGTGAAATTTTGTTGTTAGGAGTCGCGCAACCTGCGTTTCTCTCTTTTTACTTGATATCCATGTCATATTATTTGAATTTCCTGGTTTGCTAAAAACCATTGGATCTTTCTCCTCAGTCCTCTTTGGTTTTCCAGGGAACACGAGCCTATTTCCCTCAACTGTACATGAATTGGAAGAGTGATTCGATTTGTAGTTATCCTGCTCTTGAATAAACCGTCAATTACCCAAAATAGAGTAATTACACCTATGTTTTGAGTGATAGTCGCCATCAAGTACTAATCATGGGCTAATAAAAGTCCTTATAGGGATAACGACTTATCACGTTCAACCATCAATTTCCAAAGATGAGTCTTAAATCAGTTATTTGGTGGCACTTACTTGGCATTGTGTGGAMAAATGGTATCTAAACAAGTGTCTCRAGATGATTTGACTGGCTGTCAAGTTTCCTTTCCACATGTGACCCTTGGATTTGACACATTTAATGACACTTAACATGTGATTTCGGGGTGTGATGGAGTGGTTTTGAGTTCACCTACTTTTCCCCTTGAAATGCATCTGAGGATGTCACGTCGTATATTTATGGAAAACCACAATTGGAATTTTGGGCCCGCTCAAACATTTTAACCTCTGCGCTAGTTCTCCCCGAATTGATCTCTGACCATTGATCTGTGGCGCTTGCGACCTGTGGACCATCGGGTCCCATCAACTCCGCACTTCCTCTAGACTTTGCCTCCTTCCGCTAGATATCGCCCCGTCCTCCAATTTATTGCATCTCTACACCAATTTAGCCTCTCGCTAAGTCTCGAAACTTGGATTCCATAAAAATATTTTTATAGTGATAACATGGGCACCAACTGGGGATGTTATCCTCCCCGTGAGGTAGAAAATATCATGTAGACCATGTGCCTTATCCATCGAGCTACTCCCAAAACGAGTGTGTACCCTATTCTGACATGTCACCAATGTCTGTTGAAAACTGAAGTCTGCCCACTGCTTTCACCTAGAGACCAAACGTTGGATATACTGATGAAATCTAATTGAACACTTTATTTGAAAATCTAAAATCGAAAATGCTTGATTATCAAGCTTATTCGCACCTACCTACCCTAACCACTGAAATGAGATTCTAATCAAATGAAATCATAATGTTAATGCAACCATGCAAGCATTTTATCTATTTTCTAGTTTCTTTGCACATGCTTTCTCCAAAGCATGTTTACTGATAATTTATTCAAGAATTTACATATAAATTCAAATCTCAAAGATTCAAAAACATTAGGACTGTTTACTACCTCCAACAAAACTGGAAATGGATCCTCTAAAACATGCACAAAACAACAATCATGTTTCACTCTTTCCACTACATTCTTTCTTTCATGTGATTTAACCATTTTATTGCCACCAAGAAGATGAAAAATATGTTGAGACTGCTAGAAATAACAATCTTCCGAATCATAAGATAGAGTTTACTGGAATAAACCCTCTAGTAGAAAACAATCCATATTTAATGTTGACGTTGACTGACCATCCTCTTTATTTCTAAGCTTATGACCCATCATAATATGTAAATTCTAATTGTTAAAACTCTCCATATAGCATGCCACAGGGTCATGAAACACATGAGAAAACATTTATTTTTGATGAACCAAAACAGAAGGACATGCCTCCTTCACAAGTGTTTGTTTTCTTTTTTCTACTTCTTCAGTCCCGAGAACATTTTCATAACCATAATCTTCAAAGGAATTAAATAAAACAACTGCTTCTTTATGATATTTCTGCATTTTTGATTGAATCATGACATATATTGTTTTTTGCTTCCCTGAAACTCTATGTCATTTGTTTGTTCATTTCTTAAATTCCCCATAGATGGGTTTTTAGAGCCCTCATCTAGGTCCAAGCCACTTAGAATTTGAACAACCACATCATTCGTAGGGTAAGGAAAACACTTCTAAAGTACTTTGTTTTCTTGGAGATCTTGTTGAATGTCCTCATCAATTTCAAGAGAAGGAAAATGACTTTTGACAACAATTATTTGATCAACTTTCTCTATTTTCTCATGATTTTATTTTAACCATTCAAAGGAAGAAAAACATAATGGGAGATAATTTTCATTTGCAAGTCCATTACTCTCTTAAGATTCAACATCATGCCTGGAGGGTTTATGTTCTGAAACATTATTAACATTTTGCTTCAACAATTTGAAAGAAGCAAAGCACAATGGAAAGGTTCTTCCACCTGATTCAAAATCTTCTTCATTTTCTTTACTACTATCATATGCACATTTTCCACTTTCTTTGGATTGCTTAACACACTCATCTTCAGCTTCATTTTCGACCAATGGTTGCAATCCCTTGTTGATTTTTTCCAGTGAATCACTGTGATTTGGCATCATCACACCTCCCTTTGCTTCAGTGATGGTATTAGAATTCTCTTTCAACAATTTATTTAAGGAAATCATAAAGGTAAAATATTTCCTTCAGCTGGTTCATAAATTTCTTCTTTGTAATTGTGATATGTAAGCTGATTGCCCTCAATATATTGCTGAAAAGGAACATTTTTTGATAGAGAACATGCAACTGGTTGTTCTAGGAAGTCAACATCAAAATCATCATTATATTCATCATATATAATCAAATCAGCAATGTCTGCAATGTCATCTAACAAGAACAAAATTGGAAAATCAACCTTCTCTTCAACATACTAATTTGCAAACTCATCTTCTTGATTGTCTGTAAATGAATATATAAAACAATCAACTCCATGTTTATCATGGGGTGGATCATAAGCTACATTAGCACCCTCTCTTTCAATAAGTGGAATACAATCCTTTGCAAAATCATTGGTATTTAAAACTTCAAGAAGACCTGTGATATTATCAACTCTATGCTCAACATTCCATTCAACTGTTTTTTGTTCATATTCACTTTCATGTTCTTGAGAATCCAACCTTTCATTTCAAACCTGTTCACATGCTTGGATATTGTGGACATGCTATAAGGACTTAGGTTTTCTTTCCATATGGAGGAAAGACAAATATGGATGAAGAGTAGTGGCATATTGGAGCATGGTAGCAGCTTCAGTGGGTTGAATTTCTTTGGGAAAATTGTAATAAATACTGGAAAACTTTCTACTGGATGTAGAAATAGTTTTAGTGCTCTTCCTGTTTAAGGCATAGAACTCTGTAATTTGTAGATCCAAAGATTTCTTCTTGCCCCAAAACTCTGAAAAAACACTCTTCAATTCTTCCCATGAGCTAATTGTCTCTGGTTGCAAATGTTTAAACCATTCTTTGGTATCTCATTTCAAGGATTGAGAGAAGGCCCTTATACAAACATCATCATGGTTAATTTCAAACAAATCTATAAAATGCTCAAACTCTTGGATGTGTTTTTCAGCTGTGATGGCATTAGACTCTCCATAAAACACAGGTAGGTACTTATAGTTCTTTGGAGGAAAATCATGAAGGATGTGAGGTAATTTTAAGGGTCTATATCTATGTTGAGTCTTGGAGGGTGTTGGATCAAGTACAGGAGGTGAAATATCAGCTTTGGTTTCATGAGTCTCATCAACTTGGTTATGGTTATCACATGGCTCAGATGGGATATTTTAATCAAAATCAATGATAAACTGATGATATGTATGTATAAATTTAAGAGGAGGATATACAAATGCAAGATTCTCATGATCATCATTTAAATGTAGTCGGTGAAGAAAAATTTGTTTAGCATGTTTAGGAAATGACAAAAGGTAATTAATAACAAAAAATATTATGTCTTGGAAAAAACTCAACTTTAGGTAATTATTTTCTCCCATGATGTCCTTTCATACCTCTGTCAAGGGATATCATATTCCAGTGGAGTCTCTAAATCACATTTGAATCTTGAGTGGAGTCGCCAATAAAATCTTCAGGCTATTGAGTCTTTGGACAGTGAAGTCACCATGAAAATTTTGAATTCTAGATTCTTGAAAATTGAGTCATCAAGTGAATGATGTACAACCTTTCTGTGTCTGGATACGTTTCACCATCAGTACTCAGATCCAAACTTTTTCATTTCTCCCAGGGAATATTTCACCTTCGTTCCCCGACGATGACACCAAAATGTTAGCACTTTGTAAATTTTGTCCAAATGATAGACAAATGATAGAGGTAACTTTTTCAACCAACTTTAGGTTGGATTCTGACCCTTCCAACTAGAGAGGGCTCTCTCATGCATATAGCTATTGAAAATACTCAAAATATTTGGCAATTCACACATAGAGGTCAGATTATGTAATATGATAAAGTTTAAAAGTGGTAGGACAAAACTAGAGGGCAGGGCCATTGGGCAATGGAGTCAATTCCTGAAATCGTACGAAGATTTATAAGCTATCTATTCCAGAGGGAACATAGGAAAAATAGGTATGATGTTTAGCCAAATAAGAAATATGGGATGGCAGTAGAATAGAAGAAAAAACCACTATGACAAGAGGTGTCTAACTGGGGACAAATCTCTTGGTATAGATTTAGAAGAAGAAACATAAATGTTGTCTACTGAAAACAAAGCAACAATCCAGGGTGAATTATGAACCAAGAACCAATAAACACATAACAAGTATAATCAATATGAGAAAGAGCACTAGCAAGGTGAATTTTTTCTTTGCTTAAATATTATCACTAGAAAAAAAACAAATTCATGAATATGAAATACAAGAAAAGATATTGAACATCAACACCATGACGAATCTTGGATATCTAAGAAAACATTCTCTGCTTATATTAAAATTCATAAGAAATCACAAAGTTTTCCTGCTACAAGGGAAGGCCCTTCTTCGGCCACTCGAACCGTTCATTTATCTTTTTAACGGTATATATAGATAAATTACATATGAGACCCAAAACGGATCATCTTCTCCAAGATTCCAAAAATAGATATCGGTTACAGAGGGAGTAACGTACCAAAACCAAACTCCTACTTTCTAGGGAACATTACAAACAGAAAACCAAAATATTTGAGATCCTTACCTTGAATGCCACCTTTCTACAAAATCACAAGATTCCCTAAAATGAACTCAATTTAGCCCGTCGTGAATTTTTTCATTTTATATTTTCAATCTTTTCCTTTAACGTGTCAAGCCAACTAGGTTGGTCTTCTTCAGTACCTTTAATTGTCCCATCTTTATCTTCCTCCTTCCATCGCTTTTTCCTTTTTCTCTCGCCAATTTTTGTGCAGTGTCCATCTGCATATCCATTAATGATCAAATATTTCATAATAGGATTCAACCTGATTTCTTCACCTGGTCCTGGATCATCCGCAGATTTTGCTGAATTTTTTTTGTCAGGAGTCACGCAGCCTCCCTTTCTCTCTTTTTACTTGATAGCCCTGTCATATTATTTGAATTTCCTTGTTTGATGAAAACCACTGGATATTTCTCCTCATCCCCCTTTGGTTTGTCAGGGAACACGATCCTATTTCCATCAATTGTACATGAATTGAAAGAGTGACTCGATTTGTAGTTATCTCGCTAAACCGTCAATTACCCAAAATAGAGTAATTTCACCTGTGTTTTGAGTGGAATTTTCCATCAAGTACTAATCATGGGCTACTGATGAAAGTCCTTATAGGGATAATGGCTTATTACGTTCGACCATTGATTTCCAATGATGAGTCTTAAATCGGTTATTTGGTGGTGCATACTTGGAATTGCATGGAACAATGGTATCTAAACAAGTGTCTCAAGATGATTTGATTGGCCGTCAAGTTTCCTTTCCACATGTGACCATTGGATTTGACACATTTAACGCCACTTAACATGTGATTTCAAGGTGTGATGGAGTGGTTTCGAGTTCAACCCCTTTTCCCCCCGAAATGCATATGAGGATGCCACGTATCTTTATGGGAAACCACAGTTGGAATTTTGAGCCCACTCATACATTTTAACCTCTGTGCTATTTCTCCACCCAAAATGATCCCTGATCATTTATCTGCGGTGCTTTCGATATGTGGAGCATCGGGTCCCATGAACTTCTCACTTCCACTATACTTTGCCTCCTTTTTCTATATATGGCCTCGTCCTCCAGTGTGTCGTGTCTCTACACCGGTTTAGCCTCTTGATAAGTCCCGAAACTTGGATTCCATAAAAAAATGTTATAGTGATAACATGATTCATGTTTATTGTAAAAATTATTTCAGAGCCTCATTGTACTCATCTTCTTGATAATGAGCGCAGTCATCACATATCTTCTCCGAGATAAGTCGCCACCATTCTAGCAAGCTTGTTTTCAATCTATATTTTACAATTTCAGCATATTTATTTATTAAATAGAAGCAAGCTTTACTATATCTATATTATTATTCCTTGTGTCTCTGTGTTAATAATAATAAAAATATGTGTTCATTTCATTCTTCTCATAAACTCTGAATTAGTGGTATCATATTAGTTTTCTCCTTGTCATTCTTAGTGCATGTGCCCAACGAGATCAATGTACAGATATTTTCATCTTGAGATTGTTTCTCTTAAGGAAAAAATATCTTGCACGCCCAAGATACCTTTCATGATAGAAGAAAAGAAAGACAACGAGACAGGAGATCCTTTCAAATTGTTTCTTGAGGAATCCCTCACGCAACAGAGGAATGAGATGACGGATAATTTTTCACAAATCCTTTGACGACTACCAAGAGGAGATGCATCTTCCTCGAGAAGAGGCACCGCCCCCTTCAAGGTATAAATCAACTTTGAAATTCCTATATTTGAAGGTCAGATAGACGTAGATTTTGTAGACAAATGGTTGAATCTGCTAGAAGGGTATTTTTCTGTCCATAATTTTTTGAATAGAGAAAACATTACTTTTTCACGCCTCAAAGTCGTTCCCCATGTCAAAGATTGGTTGGATAC
Organism: Picea glauca; assembly: GCA_000966675.3. NCBI lineage: Eukaryota > Viridiplantae > Streptophyta > Pinopsida > Pinales > Pinaceae > Picea > Picea glauca. Next base: position 51,015 of record JZKD02S1673627.1, read on the forward strand.
TTTCTGTGAGAAAAGGGAAACAGAGGAACCCTCATTATTTATAGTCTCACTCACCTACGATTCCTTAAGGGATGCTATTAAGGAACAATACTACCATGTTGGAATTTATGACAACCTATATACAAAATGGACCACATTGTGGCAGGAATGGGACCAAGCAGTGCCAGAGTTCACAAATATCTTCCATACCTTACACACCAAGATGGGTATCAAATATTTTGAGTGACATATGGTTCTAAAGTACTACAATGGTCCACATAGATACATCCACAAATAAATGGAGTTTTCGAACATATTGTCCTTGGGTGCGGCCTATCGATATGGTGTCAAAATCGAGCAGAAGCTTAAAAAAAAGACATGAAAGTTTGGGTCTAGGAACCCCTCACAATAGAAGCAAGGAAAGGGCAGCCCCAAACTGGAGATCAAAGAGGGACATCCTCAAGACAACCATTATAAGCCAAAAAAAAAGAAGGATAATGGAAATACTAAGAAAGATGTTGAGAAGTGGTGTGACTTCCATAAGATCCTTTGGCATAACACTGTTGATTGTCGTTCAAAGTAGGCATTGGTGGTTGAGGTGAAAGACTCTAAATCAAATGTGGTTTCTGACTCTAAGTTAGAACCAAAAAATGGGAGATGAAGCATTGACTTAGAACCCAATGCCATCTTTGCTACCACCAATATCCAACCCAATGAACTTGATGAGCCAGAGGAAGGCAAACACCTCTTTCATTCATAGATGTGGGTGAAAGGCACCCTGTCACCCTTCATCATTGATAGAGGTAGCTATAATAACCTCATCTCATCATAGGTTGTTAAGTGGTTGGCCCTACCGACAACACCACACCCGCAACCCTACACTATCAAATAGCTCTGCCAAGGAAGCGATCTTCGTGTCAACCAACAGTGTTGCCTGTCATATGGAATCAAGCCCTTCAAAGATGAGGTATTGTGTGATGTTTCTCCCCTTGAAGCTTGTGATATTCTTTTGGTCCAACCTTATTTATGGAAATGTCATGACGTATATGAGTTTAGGCCTAGCAATGTTATTATTACCTTGAACAAGATATTGTATAGGATACCTGATGTAGTCCCACCTAGTGCCATTTCCTTAATATCTTCCAAGCAATGCAAGGAGGTCATCTCTTAGATCGGGAAATTTTTCTTCTTTTTCATTCGCTCTGAGAGTGAGTGAAATATTGTAGCCACATATAGAGGATTCATGAATGACCTCTCCACATAGAAGAAGCAAGTGGATAAGGTCGTGGAAGAATACAAAGACAAATTTTCCTCACATATTGGGGTACCTGTGCACTATCAGTTCAAGCATTTTATCGATTTGGCCTCGAATGCATTGCTACCCAATGGGCCATTCTATCACTGCTCTCTATTAGAAAATGAGGAGATCAAGTGTGAGATCCAAGAACCACTCCAAAAGGGGCACATATGACCTAGATCATCACCTTGTGGAAGCCCAATTGCACTTGTGAAGAAGAAATATGGGACCTGGCGACTCTGTATTGATTTTCAGATCCTAAATAAAGTCACAGTCAGGTACCAGTACCCGATTCCTAGAATCGATGATATCCTTGATCAGCTCAAGGAGGCTAAATAATTCAGTAATATTGATCTGAAGTATCGCTACCATCAGGTCCTAATAGAGAAGATAGATGTATGGAAGACTTCCTTCAATTCATAAGAAGGTATTTTTGAATGGTTGGTCATGCCCTTTGGTTTGAAAAATTCCCCAGCAACTTTCATGAGGATGATGGAATATATCTTGCGACCTTTCACCAATTATTTTGTAGTGGTGTATTTGGATGACATCCTCATCTACAACAAGACTTTGGTGGAAAAATTGTAGCATATTTAGAAAGTTTTGCACACTCTGGGACATCACAAGCTATATTCCAACTCGGAAAAAATCTCCTTTGGCATGGACAGGGTCCAATACCTAGGATACATTATTGATGCGCATGGTGTGCATGTGGATCCATCCAAGATCTAGGTAATCTATGATTGGTCAGGACCAACCACACTCACTAAGATTTATATCTTCTTTGGCCTTGCCAATTTCTACCGTAGGTTCATGTTTCGATTCTCCCATATTGCATGGGCCCTCAAGCAAGTAACCAAGGGTGGTGGTAAGGAAACAATTTTTTGGGGTTTGTCCCAACTGCAAGTGTTCAATGATTTGAAGAAGTTCTTGTGCTCATCCCTAGTTCTTTCATTACTTGGCCTGCAACAACCCTTTGAGATCGAGACATATGCTTCAAAGTATGTTGTGGGCGCAGTTCTCACTCAGCACGGAAACACTGTGGCCTATCATAGTGAGACACTATCAGATGTCATCCGTAAGTACCCTACTTACGACAAATAAATTTAATCCATTACACAAGCCTACCACCAGTGGAGGCATTACATTATAGGGAAGGAGACAATCATCCACATTGATCATTAGTTATTGTATTTCATGAAGACACAAGGAAAATTGTAGAATGACTACCATCAGAAGTGTTCCACATACTTACAGTAGTTCCACCTCAACATCAAGTCTAAGACCAGAAGTACCAAACACATCATTTATTTCCTCATATGACCTCTAGTAGTGGAACTTACCATAGTTCCAGACTCTTACGACCATGAGACCTCTGGATGGCTCCACCTCTAAGAGAAATATCCTGACTTCGCCACCACCTACCAAATGTTGGGCACAAAAATAGTTGTCACTAATTTCCATATTCAAGACGAGATGTTGTTCCATTTGGGCCATATTTTTTTTCCATCAAGTGAGTGAGTGAAGTTGATTTTGGAATCCCACTAGAGTCGAGTGGCAAGACACTTCAACGTAGAAATGACAGTGGCAGTGTTGCAACAACATTTCTACTGGTCGAAACTTCGACAGGATGTCAACAAGTATATCAGGTCTTGCACTACCCTCACTATTGCCAAACCGGCCACTAAGAAACAAGGCTTGTAAACCCCTCTCCCTACTCCTAACAGGCATTGGGAATCCATCTCAATGGACTACATGTCAGGCCTTCCATCCACCAAGCAGGGAAATGACTGTGTTTGTTTTGTTATTGATCTCTTTTCCAAGATGGTGATTATGGTTGCATGCAAAAATAGTATCACAATGGAGGCCACTGCAAAGATATTCCTTGAATGAGTGTGGGTAAATTTTGGGATAACACAAACCATTATATCATATTGAGATAGTCATTTGCTCAGTACATTCTGGTCGAGCCTCTAGTCACTACTGGACACCAATCTCACCAAATCCACTTTCTTTCACCCCCAGATGAATGGCCAAACCGAGGTCATCAACGGGATGATCATACATATCCTGCACATGTAAAATTCCAAGCACCATCACACGTGGAATGAGAGTCTTCCCTATGTTCATCACAGCTACAGAATATCCCTACATAGCTCAACTAGACACAACCACTTTCAGGTGGGGTTGGGATTTCAACCATTGTGTCCCATGGATGTTGCACTACCCCTTGCAACCACCCAGGAAGACTCATTCCATGCTCAAACAAAAGTTGAAAAACCCACTCGGTTCATTGAGAAGATCCAACACATCATGCATTAGTTTTGGGATATTTTACAAAAGTCCAATTCCAAGTACAATCAACTCCATGATCAACATCAGGTGCCACACACGTTTTAGGTGGGAGATAAAGTTTGGTTGCACTTGTAGAAATAACACCTTACAAATCCCCATTGGAAGATTTGTCCACTTTGTTATGGACCTTAAACCATCACCAAGGTTGTGGTTGAAAATCATTTTTATCTCAACATTCCCCCTTCCTTGGCTTGCACCCAGTGTTGAATGTGGATCTCCTTCAGCCATATTTTCCACCATTATTGCACACCTTAGAGATAGAAGAATAGTTGAAAAAAACAGATATCAAACCTGAATGCATGGAACAAGAATCCATTGATCATATCATGAAAACATAGGTTAATGGCACTCACCAACAGACGATCCATATTTATCAAGTTCTCAAAGCAGGGCAGCTACTGCACCAAGGCAAGTGGCTCACCCGTGGCCAAATTCATCATAAATTTCCTCATATGATGGGGGAACTCAATGAAATGGATACCATTTCTTCCTAAGGGGGGAGGAATTATCCAGGCGAATATTGGTGGCCACCCACCTATTCCAACTAGATCATCTTGGCATTTTTTCAGTATGGTAGTGTTTTCCTAGTTTTCGGGTCTTGAACTTCTGAGGTCATTTTGAGGCCCTAAACAATGTTTTTAGGGATCATCATAGTCAAATTGTTTACAAAGCCAAATTTTGATGGAATAATTTGTAGTCCTTGGATAGACCTTTCCAACAGGATATCATGCACCTAAAATGAATATTGGATGAAAAAGTTACGACCCTGGGAAGTTGATGTACTAACTTACCCCAATGGGGCCCACATGACTCTTGGTGCTTCATATACTAGGGTTAGGTTTTTTTATGTATAGGGTTTTGGAATTCATGTTTATTGTAAAAAAAAATTAAGAGCCTCATTGTACTCATCTTCTTCTGAATTAGCGCAGTAGTCACATCTCTTCTCAGAGGTAATTTGGCACCATTCTAGCAAGCTTGTTTTCAGTCTGCATTTTACAGTTTCAACATATTTTTGTATTGAATATAAGCCAGTTTCATTGTATCTTTGTTATTATTCCTTCTATATTTGTGTTAATAATAATAATATGTGTTCATTTCATTCTTCTCATAAAATTCAAATCATCCTTTGTCAACTTGAGAGTCAAAGTTTTCAATCCTACCATCTTCTCTTTTGATGTAGCACTTCCTTGCAAACACTCTAAAATGCTTCACATTTTTCGATATTCCTTTCCATAGCTCATGGGGAGTCTTATCTTTGTTACTTATGAGAATTCCTATGTTCAATATATGTGGGGATATATGATCTTCTTTATGATGTACTCCTTCTGAATTTGACATCTTGAGTATTATTTATTTTTGGAATGTTCTTCTTTGGGGGCTTACATTCTTCCTTCTTGACTAAATCTCTGACAATATCTGCATAGCTTATTTTTTCTACTTCCTGTTTTGTTTCCTTGGAGCTCAACCCTTTCTCATTTTGTACTTGATTGTATACTATTATGGACCTGTCATCTGATGATAATTGACTACTGATGATTTGATCCAAGATTTTGGTGCTCTTCTGCTACATATCTTTCTTCTGAAGATATTTTCTTAAAGAGACTACTTATGCTTCCAAGCTTCCAATCATTTTCTCCTTTCCTTCTAACTGAATTATAATAATTTTCTCAATTAGTTTTTCTTATTCTATTTGAATTTTTAGACTCCTGACCATCTACTCTAATTCTTCAAAGTTGGAATTCTGAGATCCCTCTTTCATTTTTAACTCTGCCTTGAGTGACTTTTTTTTCTTTCTTCCATCCTGAGTTATTCTAATGCATTTATTAGATATGCTCTAAGATCGACTTCAACTTCTTCTGCATAATCATATTCTATTTCCATGAAGAGTATGTTAGTGAGTATAATTTCACAAAGTCAAAACATTTTGTTTTGTTGCTGTTGAGTCTTGTGGTCATGACCATGTGTCAAGGTCCTAGGGTTAGTGTCGCATGAAAAAAAAATTGGGTTCACTCATTTATGAGTCAAGTTTGGGGTTTTCATTGGGTCATGTTTAAGGGAATTATATTATCATTCCAAGTCATAAGTGAAGTGTTTATTGTTGTCCAAGGTCAAGTCAGTTGTGTCACATTTCTATCCTAGAATCCTTTGTCATAATTTGAAGAGGGCGAGTCTTAAGTTTTTACATTATGTATTAATAGATTCATGGGAGAATGTTATCAAATGTACTAAAGGTTTCATAGGTTTCCCAACCTAAATTTTACCTCTTAAAGACTTGCAACCAATCAGTTCAAATTCGTTGCAAAACCTCCTAGTTTTTCATAATGACTAACTCTCGTGTCAAATCACTTTAGATATCCCTATCTCCATAATGGTCAAAAAATCATGGGAGTCAGTTTTTTCCTTGTCAATCATTTTTTTATGTTCATGTGTTATTTCCTCTTTAAAATCATCAAAACTGTGATTTTTTGCGAAACTGTTATTTGTTGTGAAACTGCAATTTGCTGCAAAATTTCGTGTAGCTGATTGTTTTTGCAGTCAACTTCAAGATCATACTACGAGCATATGGTGATTGATATCAACAAACTCAAAGATAGTTTTCTCAAGAAAAGGTTCATCTACAAAAATTTATCTCAATTTTTGTACAAGTTTCATGGTTTGGGATATTCGAAGGGATCTTTATAGCCTATTTTTACATATTTTTGCCAAATTTAATTAGTTAAAAACTAAACCCTAAAAATAGGAGTTAGTTTGTAACTCCTTCTTGAATGTGAAACCCTAAGTATTTCGGCCTTTTTGATTTATATTGGAATTTAATTATACATATTATCATGAAAAGGATTGTAAAAGAGTTTGAGACATGAGTAGAGGACTCCTTGGTACTTCGTATCAAATTGTATCGATGAGAAATTGCAGAAATTTTGGCTGGTTTTACTTGCGAGAGTTGGGATACCTAGCAAGAGAGAGAGAGAGAGAGGTAGCTCTACCTTGCAAGGTGAGTTGTGAGCTAGAATATTTTGGTTTTGGTTGTGCATGGCCCCTTTGTGGCTTGAGGGGATGAGGGGGGAGAAGAATACCCCTAGCATTGGCTAGGAGGTACTAGTGAAGTCTCATCGATTAGCAAGCAGGAGAAGGAAGGTAACGTCAACTGCAGAGGAACCTTTTCGACTCTTTGCCTTCGGTTATGGTATTCCTATTCTGACATTGAAATTTTATTAAGTTTTATTTAGGATTTTAGTTTTAAAATCATTGTAAGGTGTTGTAATTTTGATATAAAATTAGACAAGTCTTGTTGGATTTGTGTGCTTCAAAACGAAATCCTGGAAACTAAAAGTACATTTTTTTTTTAATATAAATCCTAAGAAATTTTAGGCAGAAGGATAATGCACACGTTCTTGATCATTGATGTATTAATATAGTTATGTGATAGTTTTATTATTGTTGTTTTTCCTTCCCATCAAGCGTAAGTTCTCCTTCACTAGGTAATGGTAGTAGCTGCCAGTTATCTTTTCTGTACTATGATTTATCCTTTTGAATTTATTTATGAGAACCATCTCTTCTTAGAGTGAACAATCTAGCACATAGTAGAGTAGAAGCCCTTGAAATTAATTAGTTTCTTGTCAATATCTTAGGCGAGTTTACCCTTGGGAATTTTTCCTGACATTCATCTCCTTTGCATAGTAAATACTTTGGGTAAGGCGAGTTTACCCTTGGGAATTTTTATTGAAAGTCATCTCCTTTGCATAGTAAATACTTTGGGTAAGGTGAGTTTACCCTTGGGAATTTTTCCTGGCAGTCATCTCCTTTGCACAGTAAATACTTTGGGTAAGGCAATTTTACCCTTGGGCATTTTTCCTGATAGTCATCTCCTTTGCACAGTAAATACTTTGGGTAAGGCAAGTTTACCCTTGGTATTTTTTTCTGACAATCATCTCCTTTACACAATAAATACTTTGGGTAAGGAGAGTTTACCCTTGGATTTTTTTCCTGACATTCATCTCCTTGCACAGTAAAAGTTTTGGGTAATGCATTTACCTTTGGCTGCGAGACAATGATCCTTCCTCCCTTTACTTTTTTCAAGTGTTGGTGGTTCATTGGTAATGTTACCATTAGTTATGTTTTATGTGCCGTGCGCAGAAATCCCTGATTGAGTTCACTGTCATGCGACCATAGGTAGTAAGGTCATGAAGGATTCCCTTACCCCTTCTTGTAGAGTGAGAGGTACCATAAAGTTTAGGTAGTACCTAGTTTAGTTCTTAGCATGGGGTGATTATATCCTCACATAACTCTCTTTGAAGAATGGAGAAGTCACAACCACTCCATATTTGAGATAGTCTAACTCTTGTTTAATTTTAATTTAAAACTGGTCTTCTTTTACTTCCACTGGCGTCGATTGAGTTATCTTGAATCCTTATTTGTTATTTCGGTTGGGTCCTTTCCTAAATCCCTTAATAATAGACATACATCAGTTGAATGCTTTTGATTTAATTCCTTCCTTTCTTACTTTGGAGTATTCGGTCCTTAGGGCATTCCTAATGGATTATAATTACTAGTGATTCCCTTTATATCCTTACGGATCCCTATATTTAAGTAAAGCGTAGTCAAATTATGCTTGGATTCCTTGGTTACAAGCTCGATCATTTGATATGGATGTTAACCTTATAAAACCTGAATGGGAAAAAAAATATTTTGAAGGATTGAAAAATTTTAACAGTCTCAAGATTGTACTTTCTCTTGTGACTTCTTGTTTTCTCATGCACTTTTCTTGCTCAACCTAGTGTTTGATGGTTCGAATTATTGTTAAAAGTATAAGGTTTTTCGTTTAGGATTACGATGAATCAATGGATGAATAATGTTATTAGTTTATGTAATGGATGCACATTGTAAAAGTAATGTTAAAATTCATGTATCGCTTAAGGAGATCGAGTTTCTTATGGGTTCTCTAAATGATTATGAAATCATATCTCTCCTTACATACTCCTAGGAGATATCCCTACATGAAAATGAATAGTTAAGCTACATGAGATTAGATTGGAATTCTACACTTGATTCATTACTCTGTATGTAACATTCTCTTACTCATTTTACTTAATTATTGGTTGAAGATTGAGTAAGTTTAGAATTTATTCTAGTATGCGCTCATGCTCTTGTGGTTCTCACTTGTTATGAATTGTCCTCTCACTCGTTTGCTTCCATCTTTATGTGCAAAATTGACCTAGTATAGTAGATTATTCTATTACACCTTGAAAATTTATGGATAAGTATAGTTGATAGATCTAGTCTTGAATTGTGGTTTAAGTTGGAATGATCCATGGTTGTTAGTGTGTCTTTTAATTAATGTATGTCAATTGTAGATGAACTATTGTTGGAACGCTTCATAGGCAAAATTTGCATCAATTAAATTGGTACATGTTATTGTAGATTGGAATCTTGATGGAATGCTTCATAGATGGCTAATGGAGTTCTTTAATTGATGTAAGTTTGTATTAGAATTTTTTTCACCATGAAATAAATCGATAGTTTACTCTTGCACAATGATTATTTAAAGATTGATGAATGATTAAGTTATTAATTACTTGCACCATGAATTTAATATTGATGTATGACTAGTTGAGTAGTAAGACATACTTGTGCCATGAAAATAAGGTTGAGAATACTCTTGTGCCATTTATTATGTTTATGCATGATCTTTTAAAGTTATTTACTCCTGCATCATTTATCGTTGATGTGTAAATGATTAAGTAATTGGGTTTAATGCACCTTGCAATGATGTCGATGAAAAAATGATTTAGTATTTAGATAATCTTGTGTCTTGAGATTAAACATTAATGTATGATCGATGGTAAAATTCTTTAATCGGGCACCTTTAATTAATGATGGTATATGATGAGTTAGGTGAATGATTACTTATGCACCAAGTTTAATTTTGGATTAGGATTGATTGATTGATAAAATTGATTATTGTTGATGTTGTTGATTTAGCTAGTTGGTTTGGACTTGATTGTGTTAGTGGGATGTAGACACCTCCTTGTTCCTCAGAACAACTGCCAGCTCTGAGACCTTAAATGGTCAAAATCAATAGAATGAATCTTGGGCTTGAGCGTTACTTATGTGTCTTGTAGGTTCTCACCTTGTAGGATAGGTTGGGTGGGTAGTCATTTTTATATTCAGTATCTTGTTAATCATTGTTTATAAATTGCTTCAGTTGATTGTGATGTGTTGAACTACGTCGATATTTATGTTTATGTGTTGGTTAAGTGTCTCTATCACTTATGTTGATGTGTTGGTTGTGTCATTATTAATTACAATGAAGAGTCACTTGTAATGCTTTAGCTATTGATGTCATTGATTATGTGCTGCTATGAATTATGTATGGACGTTAATTTTCCTAATGCTAAAAACAAATTTACCTTTGTGCTTCGATTTTCCTAGTCATAATGGAGGGGTCGTTATACTTTGGATGTCTAGTAAAGGCTTGACTATCTTTCCCATGTTATTAATCATTCATATAACCAGAATCCTGCAGATTGTTTGTTGATTTTCATTTATTAGACTCCATTGCCCAATGGTATTTTCTTTAGCCTTACCAATCACATTTTAAAAACCCTATATTTATTTACATAATCTGGCCATTGTCCTATGCACATGAGTTATTTTTGAATTTATATTGCATATCGTATTTCAAGCAAGGAGACCCCTCTGACTAAAAGGGTCAGCTTTCAATCTAAAGCTTGGTTTGAAAAAGGTTACCTCTGGGATTTTCTTATGTAGCCAAGGAAATTTAAAGAGTGATAACAACGTGCTTTTTCTTAATCATTGTCACTATCATTATCCTTCTCGTTTGATGAGGAATTGTCCTCCTTTGATTATTAAATTTTATTGAAGAATTTTTTTCTTCTCTTGTTTCCTTTTTTATATTTATTTTCCCTTTTAGAAGTTTCTACTTCATCACTTTATTTATTCCTACGAGAACATTTAGAAGAAAAATTACCAATACCACCACAATTAAAACATCTCAATCAAAGCATTCCTTTATAATTGTCGATTCCTTTCTTTAATTTCCTTATGAAATTAGCCATCTCTTCATATTTATGAATCATCACTGCAGCTATAACTTGGTTTTGACCTTTTCTTGTGCTTCTTCTTTGTCTTCTTGGGTGCCTTGAAAGTTGATTCCTTTGTGATTGGGTTCTCATGTTTTGTTCTCATTTCATAGGCTGTAAATAATCCATGTATCTCATCCATGCTCAATGTGCCGAGATATTCTCGTTCTTCAAGGGATGATATCTTAGAATCAAATATCACAGGAAGAGACCTACATACCTTTTGAACAACCATTGAGTCATTAATTTCCACTCCCAATAATTTAATAGTGTTAACTACTTCATCAACTCGTAGGATTTAGGTTGCAATGTCATCATCTTCCTTCATCTTCAACTGTTCAAACTTAGCCATGAAATTTGAAGCTTAGATCCCTTTACCTTGGCATCTCCTTCATAAATATTTTGGAGTTTATCCCAAAGATACTTTTCACTATAACAATGCATAACTTTGAAAAATATTGAATCAACTAGAATTCTTAGAATAGTACCTTTAGCCTTTGAGTTGTTTTCACTGAGTTTCTTTCCATCTTTATCACTTGGGGGAGTGGTTGGTGTTGTATACCCATCTACTACAAATTTCCAAACATCAAATCCCTATGCTTGCAAAGTGATTTCCATCCTTTTATTCCATAAGGTACATTTTTTACCGTGAAACCTTGGTGCTCTAATCTTAGCATATTCGATGATCTCCTTCCAGTGGTTAGACTGCTTCCTGAAGGACTAGCTCTAATACCAATTGTTAGAATACTGAGAGGGGGGTGAATCAATATGATCCCAATTAGTAATTTTAATAACAATATAAATCCTCCAATAACTGTTATGAGCATTAAAAATATAATCAACACCATAAACATCACATAAGCATATTACACCATAATTTTACGTGGAAATCCAATGCGGGAAAAACTCACGGAATGCTTTTCTTATTGATCAAAGAGTACATTAATTGGAAGAACCAACTTCCTATTTCTCCAGCTACAACTGGAAGGAGGCTGCAACCCAAAGGAATCTCCAACTCCCTAAATTTCCTGGCTCCAACTGGAAGGAGGTTACAACCCCCTTTCCTCTCCTCATCCAACCGCCCTAAAATATAATTATACACAAATTTGTCAGTACCTCTGTCACTAATAACTTTTTGCTACTGATGTCTTTGATATTTTTGTTGTTTCTACTCATATCAATATCTCATCAAGACTGCAACCACATACACCTCATGCCAAGATCCACAAGAGTACTCTCCAAATATTTTTCTTATGAATCATTGAGACATATTTGTTCATGATTTCTTCAGAATACTCACCCTAACACACTCAGGAAGACATACCTTGAATCTTGTAGATGACATGAGTTTTAGATCCCTGATCTTCAAAACAATTCCTCACAGGTCCACGACTATGTGTATTGTTTTCTCACACGTATCCACACTTTTCCTCACTGTATCTCATGGATGTACGTGATTTTCCTTCTGAAACCTACGGATATAATCAAGGTATTCCTATATGAAACCAATTCTATGTACTCTTGGCTCCTACAAACTTCTTACTTCATTGGAATTATTTGTCTTCGACTCACTGCCTCATATCTTCAACCTGTATTCTTAGAAGTGAATACACAGAAGTGATTTGCAATTGACTCTTCTCTATGTTTTAAAGTGAAATTTCTTAATTACATGCAACTTCCATGTGACTCATGATGGCATGCAACTCACATGAAACATGTTATATTTTGATATATTTTGTTATCTTTTGTTATCTTCAAGGGTTGACATCAATGACAACTAATCTTTCGATATCTAAACTTTTGACAAATAATATTTTTCCATGCAATAATTAATTATCCCTACAATAATTAATTATCCGTCCAATAATTAATTAATCTTTTTCAACAATTAATTAATCCTTTCATTAATTAATCTTTCAACGTCTTGAAGGGCCACAAAGATGCCCCAAGTGGCATAAAATTTCATCTTGGATATGAAATCTTGAGACCAATTTACCTATGCTTGATGTCTAATAAGTAGTGATGAAGTTAGGGTCATTATCATACAAATTGGGCCAGCCAGTTGTCTCGGTCCATAAGAGTTGAGTATTTTGGTCAACACCATAACTAGAGGTTAGATGAGGCAATTTGCAATGCAATTTGTGCTGACATTATTTTAATTTATGTTCAGGTGGAACTATTGTAGGTACATGGACCACTTTTGATGGAAATTATTCTGTAACATTCTCTGTGTCTGCATGAACTATGGGTACTTGTGATCAATGTTGATAATAATCTACTTTCCTAAAATGTAATGATTCTATTAGTGATGGGATTGCACAATTGAGTACATATCCTTGTCATAGGTAGGGTACTTTTGAAAATCATTGGATATTGTCTCATTTTGATAGGACACCAGATTTCCATGTTTAGAGAGGACTACATTGATAGCATAATCTAAAATATTTGTTTCAATATCGAAGAGTTTTTGTAGGTATGATAGAGTGAGTACTAGCACTAAACAAAGGAAATGTTTCAATTCTTCAAATGATTTATGTTGTGACTTGGTCCAAATTAACTTGGATTTGGCCCCACCCTTGGTCACTTGGTTTAGGAGCCAAGCGATATGAGATAATCTCAACAATCATGTTGTCGCAAGGTGCTCAAAATCTATTGAATGTGTTGGAAATTATCTTCCCATTTTTTGTTGAATATGAGGATATCATCCAAATATACAACCATAAAATAATTTATGAGTGGCCACAATATATATTTAATTATCCTCATGAATTGTTTTGGTGCATTATTCAAGCTAAAAGTCTTTACCAGCCACCCAATTTTTTTTTTTCTTTAGACTTGAAGATTATCTTCCATACATTAGTTTTCTCAATTGGTACTTGGTGATAGCCTGACTTCATATCAATCTTATTAAAAACCTTGGCACCCTTGAGATGATCAAGAAGATCATCAATATAGGAATTGGATATTGGTTCTTTATTATGATTTTGTTCAAATCTCTGTAATCAATACATAGTCATCTTGTCCCATCCTTATTTTGCACTAACACAATTGGGATTGTTCAAGGTGCAGAGCTTGATCGGATGTGTCACTTCTGTCTGAGGTATTTAATCTAATTTTTTATTTATTCATTCTCTAGAAGAGTTCATATTTATATTGGTCCATTAGGTAAAGGATCACTAGGTATCAAATCAACTGAATGCACAACCTGCCAGTGTAGAGGCAACCCTACAAGTGAAGTGGAGATATCTCAATATTCCTCCACCATTTTCCCACCTACTTATATTGTGTATAGATTCCTCATGTAGAGGCCATTGTAGTTGTAATAGTATTTTTTAACCTTCTAATATAACCATGAAGAGGAAAATATTATAATTTGTGAGATTACTTTTCTACACTACTTCATTGAGATCAAGGAAATTGTGGTGGTTGGAACTACATTTATTACCTTGTAGAGATGACCTCTGTTACAAAGAAAATAACTCTTGGCTAGGGGTAAACCACAACAGACATAAATGACTACTGAAATCAACTATAATCTCAAGTATGATATATAAACAAATATGCTAGCAAGACAAGATAAAAGGCCTACCTCATCTAGACGTTCAATGAAGTCCACCATTGAGCACTTGACCCAAAGCAATATACCTGAAACTAGTCCTCAACAACCAAGAAATGAAAGAATATGGTGATAAAATATATTTTTAGCACATTTGATAGAATAATCCATCAACATTCATAACAAATACACCCGTCAAATAACAATTCAAATATTTGTGAGATATTAATTAGACAAGAAAAGAGTATTTATATTAAGATATAATCAGCAGAAGTGAATGAGTTACAAATTTTCGTGTCGGCACGGTTCGGAACCGAGAAACTAAGTTCCTTCCAGCTGGACCCCCACCACTTCAATCCTCCACCAAAGGAAATCTCATATAAGAGAGACAATGAAGTTCTCAATCAATAAGGGAAGATCTTGGGGGCTGAACAATGTGTTCAACCTTAAAGGAAAAAGGGATGGAGGCTCAATGTGAAGTGAATAATTTCTTCAGAGTAACTTTTCTCTCAAAGTTGAATTATTTCTCCTCTTTTCCATAGCTCGTATTTGGCCCATTTATATCCTTCAAGTGGAACTGAAGGGCCGATTCGAAACACTTCCAGTATATAGAAGGCCAAGGATCATTGATCTCGTGACGTGACATGGAAACTTGACACCATTTTTTAATTTTGGGCACAATTCTTAATGTATGCGGATTGTAGTGGTGTAACCTATGTATACGCATGTTGTAATATAGGTAGGGCACGTATATGTGGATAAATCATGTTTTTAGCTCTGTGATTTGCAAAAAGGGACTTCAATTCTGCACAGGGAAATGGAAAAAGGCCTTATGTGCAAGATTGCATAGGGTGAGGCAAATATTGCTATAACAGATTCCCCCTAATGTGTGAGGTCAAAGGAGTATCTTTGATGGCAAAAATACATTATAAGACCTAGAAGTGGAGTAATGGGGACCTAGCTGGAAGAACTAGTTGCTCATTACAATTTGTACTGACTTTGCATACATGGCTGCCAATTTGAATTACACTGCAGATCCATGTGAAAATATACCAAACAACTGTCCATGGACATAAATAAGAAAATAAAAATGTGGTTACATGCCAAAGGTTGTCATAGTTATGAATAGGGCCCAGTAAAACTAGTCTCAAAATCAATCTGAAGATATTTGTATACAATGGAGCACAATATGATCTCCCATGATCATTGAAGTCACACAGGTATTGTTCGAATGAAAGGGTAGCAACAACTCATGAAATTTGCGACTATAAACTGATATCTTCAAGTCTTCTACACAATCCTCCAAAGGTGAAAGTCTACAGCATGTGAATAAAGGAGTTGAGGTCGAATAGAATGAGAATTCATTCAATTACCGATCATTGAGATATACCGTTAATGAACGTGAGACAAACTATTGATGATGAAAGTAGGTATCAAGGCATCGAGTACATTATTACAAGTGTGAATAAAGGAGTTGGGGTCGAACACTTGAAGAATACATCAATCAGGAGACATTGATGTATTCCAAACTATCAATGGCGAGAGAACCTACCACTAATGACTGCAAGACTCTAGGTACTCATAGGACTCTAGGTCTCGTCTCCAAAATAGATGAGTTGAAGTCGATGGAAGGAGACCCGCTAAAAGGAGAGAATTAAGGAATATCCCATCATTCAACACGAGGTACAAAGTAGGAGCTTGATGATTTGGAGGAAATCGGATGAAGAACATGTTCATGAACCAATGACCTTGTGTGTCTTTCATGTGTGCTAGGTGCAAGCAGTGCAAGAAAAGGACCCTCTCAATAGCAGGCAATGAGGAAAATTGTTGACAAAGGCAAGGAAACCACCAATAAGGATAACGACATACAAGACACTGCATGAATCCCAATGTGTTAATAGATTTCTTGTTGTCGAACACAAGGGAAACCACCCAGTCAACTACCAATGATGAAATGTTGACTATTAGGTTCAAGGTTACCTACCAATGAGGAAAGTAGGACCAGGGTGCGCAATAGGACTACAGCTTCATGTGATTCTGAGAAAAACTGAGGATATGGACGACATGAAAAGTCAAGAGTTCTGAGGAATGGCTAGCACCGATTGATAGACATCCTTTGAACAAGAGTGTGAAACATATGGAATACTCTGTAAGCATAGAATCAATCATGAAACCATGATTGACACAGGAGGCATCAATGAAATTCTCCATAGGGACTAGAAGAGTAATTAGCCGGGGGAGTAAACTCTCTGTAAAGAGCTCAGCTTACTAAGGTCATGCTAAAACCAAAATTATGATAACAAGTGGACTCAAAAAAAAAAATTTATGTTCAAAGGTGACACGATTGCTGCCAACATAAGATAATACTCCCTTCTCGGTCGTGTTTTTTATGTTTTTTCATAGTCAAATGAATGTTATGATACAAAGGAGGGAATGAGTGTCGCAAGTAATAAAAGCTAGTTCTAGTAGTGGAACATACCTATTCTCAATGCAAGGAGGTGCATGCGAGAGATGGAAACTCAGGGGAATGTTCCCTCCTGAGTGTAGGTTGTCAACTTGCGAAGGATATAAACAAGGGTCTGATTGGTTGAGGATGTAAAACTATTGAGGCAAACAGTTTATAACGCAAAGCGAGAACCATCAATAGGCTCAATACTGCAAGCAAGGGAATGAGATGCAATCACAACTTAATGCCAAAAAATGTCCTTTTCATAATATTAGTCTACTTGGTTTGAAAAAGGGATAAACTTGTACCAAATATGCATCCTTTCAAATCCAATTTACGAGTGTGAAAGAGACAAGTTCACTTAGCAATATTTTCACTTTTTGAAAACGAGTTGGAAAAGATCTTAAATCAAACTCGTGACCTTTCAAGTCCAATTTAATGAGTGTCAAAGGGACAAATTCACTCAACAATATTTTTACTTTTTAGATGAGTTGGAAAAGATCTTAAATCAGACTCGTTAAGAGGTTTCTAGGCAGCATGTCATGGGGGAGGCCAAGGCTCCCATGCTGGACTTCTGTGAAAGGTCAACATATTACGAATAGTCGACACAAGCTTGGGAAAACACAAACCTCTCCAAGTCGAGGAGGATAAAGTTATAGCATAGGTTACCTTCTCCATGATATATCAGATAATGTATCTTACTTGAAAGGAAATAGGAGGAGGCATTGGATACCCCACAATACCATCCCAATCAAGGGGAATTTCTCCAAGACTTGAAGGGAGAGTACTCGAGGAGAGTAAAAATCTCTCTTGTTCAGAAGGTATAGTACCAGAAATGCTAATGAAATGGTTAAAGGACACGTCACCCTCCAGGGGAAGGGTTGGATTGACCGGATATTGCATCAGTACAACCACTTCTTCAAACTTTGGTTGAATAGGATGCCTCGTAATAACTCTAGAAAACGCATCACCCTAAAAAATGGGGGTGTGATCAGGAGAGAATTTCATCAGCATGAATGTCATGTCAATCAAAAGAGAAACAGAGTGTGGGGAAACCACAAATGCCTCATAACCCGAAGGGCCCCTAGGTGACAACCACGCTTATGGTATCCCGACAGTAACAAGACACAAACAAGTAAGGTGATTTCCTTCACAAGTCCTACAAAGTAATTTAGGCTTATGTCTAACACATCTAGGCTTCTCAATCATATAAATTCCCCCAACATCATTTACAATGGTTGGTGACATGCTCTCAGCGTGACTGGTAAAGGTTGGAGGTTCATCTCCCACATGATGTGAAAAGGTTGGAGATGAGATATCGATATGACTCATGGAGACTAAACTGATTTCCCTAGCATGACTAGCAACAGTTGGTTGTGGGTCTTCAACACAACTTTCATAGGTCACCAATCAATCTCCAATATGACTAGAGTGGTTGGTGATGGAGCTCCATTATGACTAGCAGTGACTAAACTAGCAGTGGTGGTGAGTTGTGGCATTTGAGACCAAGGTCTCAAGAAAGACTATTTTTAAGACATTGTAGGCTAGGAAGAGTCTTGGTTTACACCCTGTCCCTATTCAAAAAAGTAGTATCCTCCACCTAATTGATCCATAGAGGCTTGGATGGGCATCATCACTAAAGCAGATGTCTGTGAAGAGACAAAAGTATGATAAGGATTATTCAAGGGAGGATGTATGTTGCCCCCATGTGAATGGGTTCCGTGAAGAGGGTAGCCTGAACCATAAAATTGATTCCCCCCATATGAAATACCTAAGTATATATGTGGACCCGCATTGGGGAAAGTTTTCATAGGAACTGGCATGGTGGA
>JZKD02S1673627.1:111334-138288 GCA_000966675.3 Picea glauca
CCACTTGGATTAAGCACGCTCTCTGGAGGAAATAATTTCAAGGGTCTCGGGACAGAAGCTTAGAAATCCCATGTAAGGAGTTGAAAAGCTCCCCTATCTTCGCGCTATGAAAAAAGGCGCTCCCTCACTTCACCCCTCACCTAACCTGGGTGCCGAAAAATGGTAGGAAAATAAGAATCTAGACAGACTCAATAATGTGCGATCCGCTGCTAGATCAGCGTCGTGAACTACAAGGCCTCAAAATCTGGATGGACGGTCAAAACATCTTAACACTCTCAAACATTTCAGTATGGGGAGAAGAAAGGCCCCACCTCTGGCAAGGGTGGGTTGTCCCAAACAAACCAGTTATTCTAGACAGTCAATGGGATGTTCTTAAGAAGTGTCTTCAAGGGAAAGCCCCTCTAAAAAAGATAGGTAAAGATGAAAGAGGATGGGGCAAGAGTGCTCGGGCTTACACCACAACAGAGGGTTACCATCTCTTCAACTTCGTCCCCACTGCTATGCCAAATCCGGCTCTTTGGAAAGCAGTCTGGAATCTTCGTTCCCTCCCAAAAATTGACCTCTTCATTTGGACCCTGGCGCACAAGAATATCCTAATAGGGGAGAACCTCAGACGAAGGGGCTGGGAAGGACCCTTTAGATGCCCTCTCTGCCTCCATGAGGAAGAAACAACTGACCATCTTCTCCTAAACTGCAGCTATTCAAAAGAAGTCTGGATGAAGGTTACAGGATCCCAACCAGCAATCATTTTCCCACCTGATGTAATAGGTCTACTCCTCCAATGGGAATCCTTGTTCCCCTTTGCTGACAAGAAAAGAAACCAAACTCTCTTGATATGGGGATTACTACCAAAGTTCGTCCTATGGAATCTCTGGTTAGAGAGGAATCACAAAATCTTTAAAGAAAGTCAATTGAGTGAAGTCAGAATTGCCACTAAAATTCAAGCTATGCTGGGGGAATCAGCTGCTCACCTTTGCTCCACAGTAAAGCTACACAAATTGGACGAAGAACAGGGGAGTTGGATAGCCCAGTTCAATATACCAGGCTTAGAAAGCAAAAAGAGAAGTGATCCAACCCAAGAAAGCTGGGAGATCAGAAAAAGCGGGAATGAATTTGCAAAATGGAAAAGTAATATTAAAACACCTATCCTCTTCTTTGATGGGGCCTCGAAAGGAAACCCATGCCAGGCTGGAGGAGGGGGCATCATCAAAAATCCCAAAGAGGACATAATAACGCAATTTGCTATTGGACTCGGTATAGAGTCCAATAACAGAGATGAGGCATTGGCTCTCTGGCAAGGTCTGCACTAGGCAATTAAACTCAGAACCCAGGACTTGACAATCATAGGCGATTCCAGAATAATAATACAGGCCATGATCAAACACTCCACANTGTAGCTGGAGAAAGCTAAGAACATCCTAATTGCCTCTAATCTGGCCACAGGTGCAAAGGTTTCTTCATAGTCTACTCCTTCAACCTAAGCATACCCTTTACATACTAATCTGGATTTGTTCTTGATTACTTGCCCATTCTCATTCATTTTATTTTTATACACCGATTTAGTTCCAATGACATTTTTATTTTTTGGTCTTGGAACTAGTTCCCAAGTTTGATTTTTTTCAATTTGGTCCAATTCTTCATTCATAGCATTGGCCCAGTTCTCATCTTTACATGCCTCTTTGATTGATATGGGATCAATTTGTGACAAAAGGGATATTTCTGTTTAATACAACAATTGTCTGCTTGTGTGCACTCCATCACTCTTGTTTCCAATAATCAATTCTTCATGATGATTCTTTTGAGTCATTCTTGAGGGTGTTTTTGTGTCTCTGCTTGAGGATTCTTCTCTTATATCTTCTTCTTGAATATCTTCTTCATCTTCACTAGTATCCATATAATCCTCTTCCCTTTCTTCTTTATTCTCTTTTACTTCTTCTTCTTGTATACCAACTGACTCATCATCATCTTCATCTTCACTGTTAAGTATAGTTTCTTGATTTTTGATCCTTATCATTTTTAGATCATCCACCTTGACATCTGCACTCTCAACAATCTTGTGTAGTCTAAGATTGTAGAATCTGTATGCTTTCTTGTTAGAAGCATATCCAAGAAAAATACATTCATCATATCTGGCATCTTTCCGAGATTCTCATCAAACCTTTTGATGTAGCACTTACTTCCAAAGACTTTGAAGTATTTTACTGATGGATCTTTTCCAAGCCATAGTTCATAAGGAGTATTATTACTATTAATCCTGAGCTTATATAGTTGAAAGTGCAACCACAACCCAACCTCTTACTTGTCCAACTAATTTCTCCACCAAAAAAGTTAACCAAATAACATCTTGTATATCTTCTATGATCAAGATCTCTAGCCTACTCCACAACAAACAAAACCCTGTACATCTTTCACTTTGTTTAGTGCATGTCTTCTTTGGTAGTGAATTGCATAATTTGTTCAATTCCCTCTAACCCCACATAGGTTGTTCCCAAATGCACAATCAACTTACAATGAATATAATGCATATCCAACACACCAACCTTTGGATCTTCTTCATCAAATTTTGGCTAATTATGAATTTGCACAATGTTGCACTTCATGTGCTAATTTCAAATACATAATTCTCAATAACTACCATCATGATATTTTTTTATAACTTCATACTCTTGTCATGAGATTTTGGATGATGTTTAGTCAACATTTCATTGTATGTGATCTATCATTTGAACTCCTTGACATATTATTTTTGAGGTGTGCATGTACTATTTCTAGAGAATTGGCCATCTGTGTTATTATTTTACTATATATTTTTGCTACATATGCATTGTATTCTATATATTTTTTGCTACATATGCATTGTATTTGACCAACATTGTATTAACCAAATAAACACTCTTCTTTGATTTCATTACTAAAAAAAACCTTAACAAGGAGTTAATATCTCAAATTAAGTTACTTCATTGTAACTATTTACAACAATTAAGAAAAAAAACTCTAAACTCCTTGTTCAGATTTCAAATGAGAGATAGGTTACTTCATTGCAACTATTTACAACACTTTATTTTTTAGATGGTTCAACACACTTTTTAATTCATCTCTTTAGGTGCTTGTCTCTATTTATTTATTAGGCTTCTATGTAGACAGGAAAGAAAGATTGTGGTTAATAGATATTATAACTATCGACTTAACAACAAAATTCTAGCAGAGACATTAAGCTTCTAGTTCCAGCTAGGAGTAGTACGAATAATTTTTTTTACTAAATAAATTATTTGTTCATCTATACATTTAAATAGAATAAGCATAAACAGAATAACACACACCATTGAAAATAAAATAACACATGCCATTTGTAATTTTCCCATATTTCCATATTTGGTCGAGTAACCTCGATTGACAAAGCACTTAACGTAACTCAATCAGACAAAATGATGTGATTAAGAGGTGAAGCAACACAAATGTAGGTCAAGAGGTTGTTGCACATTCAAACAGTGAGAAAAAACAAAATAAATAAACCTATTTATTGGACAACCAAATGCCCAGGTCTGCTTTCTTGGCATTTAAAAACACATTCAACGATTAGGGTTTTATCACATAGTTACTAAATGTTTTAATTATTTCCCCATATGAGTCAAGGATAAATCCATTCCTAAATCTTACCTTAATCATCCTTACATTTCTAGGCAAGCGTTGGTTTGCTGACTAATATCTAAATGTGCCTCAACATCGAGTAACATGTATTGTCCATTTTTAATATGTGCATCTAGTTTTTAGTGAGAAAGATCCTATAGATTAATGAATTTTTTTTTTCAACAATAAATGTCATGGGAAACTCACTAGATACTTCCCCACTTCGTGGATGATATGTGGTGCTAAACTGAAACACTAGGGATACAAGGCTCGGACCCGTGACCTCTCTCCAAACCAAGAGAGTATATGCACGTCTCACCAACTGCGCTATCCCATGGGGCTTTCATCATCTCTCACTAAAGAGTATATGCATACTCTTTAGTGACTTATCTTAAAGAGTATGCATCTTTCATCATTTTTATGGAGACCTATGTTCATAATACACCTTAAGGATTAGGATTTTGATTTTTATAGCCTTAATGGAAGATCTAAATTCACCCATGAAGAATTTGAATAATTTTTCATAGTTAAATGAGAAAATAAAATATAACACAAAGAACAACTTGACCATACGAAAGCTCAATATGATCTTCATTAAAAAAGGATCTTGTTATGCTAATTAAGCATGCCCAACCTATGATTAAACCACAAGTTCAAGAGAAATCCATGGATCCTTTGGAAATCTTGTGGAAGGATATTTTATATATAAATAACCTTGGAGATTCCAATGGTTGGATTACCAAAAAAAATATTAAAATAATTACTACATAACAAATCTTAAACCAAATTTTACCACAGTTTGTCAATTTATCTATGCTTAATTGTACAATTTTTTTTGTAATTTTAGTGATTTGTTAGAAATATAAAGCACACCACACATATTTTTTAACTGTTATGAAAAACACAACCACAATATAAAAATGTAATACCATGCATACAATATTTACCCTGGAGAAATCTGATGTGGATAAAAACCCTAGCAAGATGAATGAATAATACTTTGTTCTTGCTCAAGTGAGATTATAAGGTAAAATACAGAGACCATGTTGTAACCTTGACTAATTTAAGATCGATTAATGTATATTTCACAACAAAATTGCTTCTATTTAAACCAAGTGAAAGTATTATTGTTATTAATATCCAAATTCAATTAAAAATTATTGTTTGTGAAAGTCACAAATGAACAAGGTGAAGGAAAAGCTTAATTGTGTTCAAAATATATTTTATAACCAATCATAGATTGAAAGGTGTTAATGAATTTCAAATGAATCATGCACATGCTTAAACTTCATAAAGTAACAACTTTTATCAAAGTAATTTGGTGCTATATCAAACAAATGTAGGTTTGTAGAGATTAGTGATTTAGATTAATTGCAGAGCATGAACATATAACGTTTTACAGTTGTCATTTTCCTCTGCAAATTGGAAACTGATCAATTACATGTGGAAAATTCCTATCAATTATGGAGTGCAAAGGAATAGTTGCAAAACCACCATCATAGCCTCCACAAACCACTTATCTATTTTGTATTGAATTACTCAGCAGTAAATGCAATAGCTTAAGGATTAATGATTCATATACCAACCGACTTGAAATCAAATAAGAAATTGATAGGTGTTAGGTTATGACAAGACATTTTAATACTTAATCCATGCAATTTTGAAAAAGGTGGTCATTTTTCTTTGAAAGGCTATTGCATAAACCAAAGCCAAAAAATAACTTGTAAAAAGTATTGAGTTACAATTCAAATCAATCAACATTTAAAAATTTCAGGAAAAATGGGTATTATCACTTTCCTTTCCTTAGTCTATGATTCAGTCTATCACCCTATAATCATTAGGAAAATTGTATATACACACTAAAAGAAACCATGGTTGCAACACACAATCCTGTTAATCCCATACAACTCATTTTTCAAAATTTCAAATTTGATAATTCAATTGATGAGATATTTTTGAACCTAAGATTACTATAAACAATGCTTGGAAAATTCACTAATCATCTTATCATAGGTTCAAATATTCCCTTAATACTCTACTGGCCCAGGAATGTGGTCTTGCACAAGCAATTATCTCTCCAACTTGCCATTTCCCTTAATTTATTTTGATGTTTTCAAGTCTCTATGACCCAATTCAAAGAGTGGTGAAATATTGTAATGGTTTTCCCTATGACTACAGATGCTTAATATCAAATGCTATTGCTACCTGATAATCAAACTATTCTTAATGATTTTTTTTTTCCAGTGCATATTTAATTCCTTGAGAATAGAGAAAAAGTAGACAATAGTGTTGAAACTGTTACCAAAGAATTCCAAAATGCTTGAGTTAACCCTACCACTTTTCGTATAAGTTTTCTCAAAAGTATCCAAATAAGTATCCAAATAAATCATTATGATGTTCATTTTGATAATGGGATATTACAATTACTATACCATTGATGACACAATCCTAGGGTTTATATTTTGAATAACACAATTAGAAATCTTCAACTATGCCAATTATTTGTCCTATGCTATCCATGGGCATGAGCAATGTGTTTAGTTTGGATCTTTGAAATCTTTTAGGTATCAATCCTACTTGATATAACTTTTGATTTATTACCAATCTACTCCATGGTAAGCTTCTTTTGGATTTAGGATGGACACAAAGTGTTAAAGATCAAGGTCAAAATAATGGTTTCAAAATATTTGTATAATAGTTCATGTACACTATGTATACAATAGTGCATAATGAACATCCACCAAGATTATTTTTAGAGTGAAAACAACTTCTCTAGTTGTTTCCATATTCTAGAGTAGGATATTGGTACTTTTTGAGGAATGCACAACTATCAAGATTTATGACTTAGACCTCAAGCTATCTCTCCTTTCAATCTTATTGACTCCTAGAATTTTTGCTCTAGAGTATATTAGATAGAGATTAAATTCATATTTTTTTCATATTGTTGCAAAAAATTAGAATATCACTTTTTCCTTTACTACTGAAGTTTTGAGTCTTTTATAGTCAAAAGAAATTTGCATTGATTTTGGTTGAGAAAATTATGAAATATTTTGATTTTATGGAAGGAAAAGTGTGGCATGATGATCCAAATCATGTCATTTTTAATCTAAGAATATCCATTAGTTATGCTACATATATTCATCATGCAGCTTTGAAGATAGAAAGATTGGAAAACAAATATATTTGGTTAGAAGTTAGGAGGTTATATAGGGACATAAAGTTTTATTAAGTATAAAATAAAGTGTTAAGAAATAATCGCCCAGCTAGAATCAAATATCAATTTAGATTATTCCAAATAAATACGATCATTGATCACATGCAGTTAGTGAAGTAAGTTTGATTGCAACAAAGGTAATGAATCTTGTCACTAGAACATCAATGGAATAAATGGATTATCTCATGGAGACCCTCAAAAAGTCAAAGTTACAAAGGAAAGTTGTAGAAGTTGAATACCTAATGGAGGAAGATAAGAGGGAACCATCACCATAAACAATAAGAATTAATTCAAGTTATGAATCGAGAGAATAATTAGAGAAACAAGTTGCTAGAAAACAAAAGGAGAAGAACAAAGATGCTAGTACATTGATTCCTTAGCAGTCTATTATTTCAATTACTCAAATTATAGAAACTAGTAAACCAAATCAAGTGCTTCAGAGTAAGTTGGTACAATATGTGAGAAGTTCTATGAAGATTTTAGTAACTAAAAAGGGCATTGATGTTTTCACATAAATGATTTTAAATAAGAAACAATCTAAATAGTCAAAAGAGAGACTATTTCATCATATTGGACATGAGGGGTTAGCTCCTCCAAGACTTTTAAATTCATTAGAGTATGATAAAGGAACACTTGACATGGCTATTCTATAGCCACAAGTCAATAAAATTGAAGGAGAGATTGAGTTTGTTGAATATGAGACTAACAAGGTGAAGTTTGATTTAGATAAGATGATCGTAGGAGACAAGATTGAATGGCATAAACAAAAAGGAAAAATGGAATCCAAAGATTTAAAACATGAAACAAAAAAAGGTTAAGAAATTGACAAGAATGGTGACCAAATTCGATAATCATTTAAAGTAAGAAAGCGTATTAAATAAGGAAAGACTTATTAATATTCATGATCTAGAACAAATAATAATTGCTCTTGGAGAAGATCCTAATGATACAAATGGGGTCAAGTCTTTAGTCAAAGAAAAAGATAAGGAAATCCAAGTCTTAAAATCTAAACTTAAAATATTAGCATCAAAAAATGCTCAAAGTAAAGAGTTGGTTGAAGCATAGAAAGAAAAAGAGAAGCTAACTGAAGAGGTGACCACATTAACACAAAATAATGCTTGATTGGGTCACCTAATTGAAAAGATAAATGAAGAAAAGGAAGCAACCTTGTCTACTAATTTGTCTTTGAAGGCATCTATTCCTAATTTTGAGATTATAAAATAAGTGTTAAAAGAAAAAAACAATACCTAGTTTGAAAAATCAATTATTTATAGTCTCAAAGGAATTAGGAACCACCGAAGCTAATATCCAACAGAAGATTGTGGATATTGCAAAGTTGCAAACACATTTGGAAAAAATAAATATGATAATTGATGATTGTCATAAACAACTAGATGATAGGGACATAATCATTAATGAGGGTAATCAAAGAACTAAGGAATTGTTGAAATAATTAGAAGAAGTTAAATGAAGAGTATATGGGAAAAAATAATTAATGGGAGCAAAGCATGTGATTTGGGATAAAATCATATTAATGATAGAAAAACTCAGAGTTTATTTTGATGTAGTATAGTAGAATGAGATTCTAGTTCACAATGTACAAATTGAAATTACCAAAGCTTGGTCAAATTTAGGAGACAAATCTCAAATAGAAAAAATAAGTGATCAAGTTTTTGAATGGAAAAACCCAAGATGAGTTGACGATTATGGGCGTCAAAGACCAAGCTTTTGTTATCATGTCAACAAATGAGGTCTAGAAAAAAAGAAGTTTGATAATGCGAGATCAAAATAAGTGCAATGCAATTGGCCAATTTGATCAAGGTTTTAGGGATGTTTTATATTAACATTTGAATTAGGATTGACTCCTCCATAGACACCTGAAAAATGGTTGTATGATGTTGAAATGTACAATAATTTATTACTTGAACAAAGAAAAAATATTGAGCAGTTTAAAAATGTTACTATCCCTCTTAAAGGAAAATTGATATTTGATAAGCTCTCAATTGACTTCAGACTGTTAGGTACTATTATCAATATGCATCAAATTCTACTTCCTACATGTTTTTATATTTTCATTGAGTTAGATATTATTGCAAGGAAAATGACATAATTTAAATATCCTGAAGGATATCAATGGAATCTAATAGCCAAGTTAAGAAGGAAGGATTCAAAAATAAGGCAAGCATCCCAAGTTGCTTCCACATCAACACCTCGGTATTTACATAGGAAAAATAAAAACACATGATTGGATAAAGAGGTCACAAATATTCCAGGCATACCATGAGGAAGGAATAATTGTTTCCCCCAAAATTCAAGTTCCACTCTCTACTATTTTTGGAGACTATTATTCAAAAATATAGTTGAGGTGCAAGAAGATAAAAGCAAAGAAAATAATGAAAATGTAATCAATTATTGGACTCAAGAGAGAACTTGATTCTATCAACTATTTTGGTCGTTGGGAAGAGAAAAATGACTTAATTTTTCCTGGGTTTTATGGTCCTTCTAAGTTTTCAGAGGATTAATCCCTTGTTCCATCAATATTTTGTGCATTCTTGTTAGTTATTAAACATTTTAGTAAATATTTAAAATTTTGAATCAAGAAGTTTTTTAGAGATTTAATCTCAAAGACTTATATTTGTATTTATCAAAGTTTTAGTATATTAGCTACAACATTAATTTTTTTCACATGATGATTCTTGCAATGAAGGTTGATAATATTAAATGTTAAGTTGGTAGAATATTTTATTTCATATTTCATGGTTTATAGTATTTATTACTAAATTATGTCAAAATTTAAGATGGTTTAGAGTATGCATGGAAGTTTACATAAACTTAATAATCGGTAGCATTTGTTTGTATATGTTCATATGCTTTTCAATTCATGTATTGATGAAGTCTCACTAGAGGTAGAGGCAGGGGTGGTTGCAGGACTCAAATGTCTACAACCTAGTTGGGACACAGATCCGTGATTATATCACTTAACAAAGCACTTATTAGTTACCATTCATCAATAATTAACCTTTATTCGCATCGCATATCCAAACCCTAATTACATAACAACGAAATATTCAACAAGATCTAACACATCTAAGCACTTAGCATATGGAAAAAGATCAGATATAACATTCATTCACCTTACCAAGCACTAAGATATTATACCAGATGCATCATACATAAAGATATTGGAACTAAACATAAATCACATCACTAGCATACAACATAATGCAAAAAGAAACCATAACATAGGATATACATGGTTCACCCTAGTGTGGGGCTATGTCCACCAACTCTTTGTATTCTCTATTATCTTATGTCAATCTCCTTACATGCACAAAGCCTCAAAACTCACTCCACATTGGACCAAAGATATGTGCACACCTCGCGAGATCCTCCTTCCCCGAGCTAGGTTTAAGCACAAAGCCTTGTTACTGTCTATACACAAGCTTCTTACAATCACTTACACTTAGCTATGCAAGTTATTAACACATAGCATGCACAAAGCATCCAAAAATATTCACACTTAGCACATTGGACTCTTCCTACATCACCTAGATATCTATTTATAAATTACAAAGTTGGCCTAAACATGGGTAAACCCATGGGCCGACATCCCATACCTGTTACATAAAACCTAATCCCAAAACTGCCCTAAAAAGGGGCCAATATCCTGCGATCTCTGCTTCAACTTGTGCTTTTCTTTTAAACAGCTTTTCAAAGTCCCAAAAGAGGTCAAACATGACCAAGGATTTCCAAAACTTGGTCAAGGGCCAACAATCCCCCAACACTCACCTGTGACTCGTCCCGAGTCACTTTGGTCTAGGTAACTCTACCTCAAAAGCCTCGAGTTTGGCTCAAGTTGCTTCAATATGTTGTTCCACCAAGGCCTCCTACTCGACGAACTCTTGAATAACTGCCTTGTTCACAGGTCCCTCTAAGCATTGTTCTACCGAAGTGACTACTTGTTCTAGCTCTACTTATTGGACTTAAATCTCCTCAAAAAGTAAGCAAGTTGCATCCTAGATTGGCTGGAGCTTCTGAGTCACTTCCATGACTTTTCTTTGTATGACATGGACCTGTTGTTGAGCTGTGTGTTGTTCTTGGGATCTTTTCATCCTCTCAACTACTGACAGGAGTTTCAACTGCGCTTGTATTGCTGCCTCTTGCTTCTTTGTTTCCTGGAGCTATGACTCTAGTGTCTTTAGTTCAAGGTCCTTGATAAGGCGCTCATAAGTCTATGCACTATGAATGCTTAGATATTTACATTCCCTGAATAATGCTTTGATCCTTTCAACTGTGCTCCGAGAATTTTCTTCTCTTTGGTCTTACACTTCCTTCAGAGTGCTTGACACTAATTGTAGATCTAGTTTTGCGACCCTCTATTGAAGCTACTTAATGGCTTCAACAAGCTTCATGAATTGATTTACTACCAGGTCTTCTTCCATCTACTCCAAGCATATCATAGAGCAAAGTGCTCTACTAACTACTTCTTTAACTCTAACCTTCTCCGCAAGCAATTGTTATTTCTCCTATTGGATCTGAGCTACATTTTCTTTGAACTTGGTTTGGAGATCATCCTTCTCCTGTTGTGCAACTCGACGTTTCTCTATGATTTTCTCTCATGCTAGCTTTAGGGCCACTGAGTCCAGGTATTTTTCTTACTGCACGCGAAAAAGGTGAGCTTTGGTCACATAAGATATTCTATGGAGTTGGGCAGACTCATCTCCCAACTCTGGTTCTTCTGGTGGTGGGGGCGCAGTGGACACTGTACGACTAGAGTGAAGGGTTTTCTGCACTCCTCTCAGCTCTGTATCAATTCTATCATACATGGATTCTTGTTTGGCTTTAGTTCTCTGCAAAATATCTTCCAAGGAATCTAATACAACTGTGATAATGAAGTCTAAGTCATCAACCATGAGTACAGTCTACAACTTCGGCTTACTTGCTTTGGAATTCTTTGGCGATGTAGGTTTTGTTGGGGAAATATTTATTTTCTTGGATGTCTTCACCTCTTCAAGTGGGTTCCTGGGCGGTCTTACTTCACCTTGCTTTTGCTTGTCTTCTTCCCCTTCTTTTTCTTCTTTGTCCACTTCGTCGTTTCCTCCTCTGCTAGGTGAATTCGAGGAAATATCTTCTGATGTGCTGTGTATTTCCTGTACATATTCCTTCTTTTTCTTCCTACTATTGTTAGGTGCATCATACTCTTTGCGAGTAACCACTGGACTTCCAATGAGGTTGGGATCAGACAGTTCTTCCTAGTTGACTAGTATAAGGAACTCTGTGGGCCATTCCTTAGTGATTTCTTCCAGGTCCTCCTTTGTGAGCTTGCAGTAGGACTGAAGCTCTTCTTTATTTTCATTTGTGCGTACAGTAATATAAACAAAATGACTATCTACACAAAACTTCATAAGGGGCCTGAACCTGTCCAGGATATACGATGTCATACAAGGGAAAGACTTAATATGCCTCTTTAGCTATAGGTAGTAGGTATGTAATATTGCATTCAAATTCCATTGTTTCCACATATCACTTGAATACTAGAGTGTGGTGAACTTCACAGCTAGTGGCTTGGATGGATGAATGTCAGGGAAGGTCACACCTTCTAGCATATCCCAAGAAATAAACATGATGAGGATCAACAACTAGCTAAAATGGAACTCATATCCCTAATCCTGAGCTTTGCAGCAATCGAGTTCCAAATGATTAACTAAGTAACTGGCCCAGTTCATCTGTAGTCCTTCCACGCATTTTCTTGTGAGGTCAACGATAAACCCTATGACCTGTGTGGGTCTGTTATTTCTTACTAGCTTACCAACAATCAACTGACAAGCAAGGCACACTGCACCATTCAGAATGGAGGCTACCTTGTAGCCTCATGTCAATTTCTCTACATTGTTGTAGGTGTCTTTGATATTCTGTACTAGGGCGTTGTCTACAGCCTTCCCTGGATAAAAGTCTTGCGGGACTCATCCCTACATGCTTAATCCAGTGATTTTATGGATCAACACTGGATCGACGGTGATGCATCTGTCTAACCATATATACCCACCATGGAATCATGACAACAGTAGCTTAACACATGCGTTAACCTCCTGGTGCCTTCCAAAATGTGGTATCTTCATCACGTTCAAGACAGTGAACCTCACAATGTCCATAGTTCACGATTGGGGGATGATATTCAACTTCTTCCCGTTGGTCTTGGTCAAATATTTGTGAGGTGTGAGCATGCCATAGCTCTTACAATTTCCTAGGTTATAATCACTAATATTCAAGGTTGGAATTCTCTCCAACTATGGTCTGACTGCTTGTATCCCCTTTGGAAGGTACGCAGTGATGACTGTGTAGTCGAAGTCCCTTGGGACACTATCATAACTCACCACACCGACCAGGGGTGGGATGTAGTTGGGTAGGATGGATGGAATTAGCGTCGCATTCACCAAGTCATCAGGATGCTTGGTTATTTTCTCTGTTGCAAGTCAGTATGATCCAGATCCAGGAGCAGTCGGGGGAGGCTTGCACTCCTCATGTTAATGAGGCTTGGATGCATGTGGACATCACCTTCTCAGCCATAAGTTATATTAGAATCTCTTTGATGGATTTTTCTGCTGTGCTAATTTCGTCCGACATGCACACTCGAAATCTGATATCTCAGGTTGGTGAACAATACTCACTGTTAACAGAATGGATGGCGAGTTCTCAATGATCACTGAGAAAAATCAAATAGTTCTCTATGTGCTTGGATAATCACAATTGGAAAAAGTTTTCTTGGTACAACACTTGACGGTATAAATAGATAACACCATAATAGTTTCTTTCAATGGATCACAAAGCCTTATTCAATGCAATTCCATCCATTATGGTACATTCCCAACGATCCAATGGTGAGATTTCAGGCCATAACTACTTTCCTAACCATTTAGTAGCGTTGATCTAATGGCCATAATGCCTCCAATGGTCATATTTCTCTACCATGGTGAAGTGCCAATTTGTGCTGTACTGATATTCCGTTGAAATTCGAGTTCTAGAAACCTTTCTTCTGTGAAGTATTCTTTGGAACTTCTTGCAATTTTTCTAACTTTTCCCTCTTCTTACTAAGCTTTCTGGCCTTCTTTCGTGTGATCTGAATCACTGGTTTCCTCTTTCCATTATCGTTCTTATCTCCTCTTGGCATGATAACTTCACACTGTGGAGGGTGTTTCATAGGATTCAAGGGTAATACTTCTTCTCTGTCTGGGGTAGGTGCTCTACTCTCTTATACAGACAATTGTCTCAATTCTTCATGTGTCCTTTCAACTTCGACATCCATATTTTTGGTCCTTGGTAGCTTCAATTGGTTCTCTTGTTCTGCTACCAAGTGTGCTATTCTCCTAGCCATGAAATATCTCAGTTCTTGCTTTTTTTGTTCTAGATCCTCCTCTTCTTGTTCCTTTTTATATGATCTTTCTCAATCCAGGTTTTTCGTAGTAAGATAGCAAATGGGGCACTGTTCTCAACAAACTTAACTATCTCAAATTCTTCTTCTGTTGAAGTGCCATGAGCACTCATAGATATCTGGGTAAGTTGTCCACATAGGGTTATCAACTTTCCTCTAAATAATCCAATTCCTCCTAATGAAGGAACCATAGCAATATTTCCCAAAACTTCCCAAGTTCTTTCTATCATGATATTCACCTGTGTTTCCTCATCTAAGACACAGTCTATGTCGAAGTCTCCTATTCTTGTTTCTATGTATTCTTTCTCTTTTAAGACCTATGATAAGTTGATATATCTATGATCATTCAAGGTTTCTTTCATCTCTAGTAATACAATCTCTGATTCTTTCTGGGGTTCTATCATGTCCTTAGTTTCTTGACTTGTCTCATCATTTTCTTGTTCGATATTAATATTTTCAACTTTAGCAATAATTCTAGGAAAATCGAAAACTTCATGGTCCATAGCTTTACAACAAAGATAACTAGGTTTTCTACAAGGGTATTCCTTAGCAAGATGTCCCAGTCTTCTGCAACTATAACAAAGGGTTAATCCTCTCTTTCTCTTAAATGATCCCCAACCTTTGTTGTACTATGCACTGGGATCACAATAACTAACCTGCAAAAAATTCTTTCTAGGATCCTGCATCCATTTGTTAGTAGAAACATTCTTTCTATGCATAAGAATAACATAACTTCCATTATTTCTATCAGATCTATTCATATTAAATCTTCTTTCATCTAACTGTGCTCTAGTTTTCAAATTAGGACAAAATTTATCAAACATACCTAGATCCATTCTTTTGAAACAAAAATTTTCACTTATCTTACCTTTCTCAGAGCACAAAGATTCAATGTCTTACCTCTTTTC
This sequence comes from Picea glauca, assembly GCA_000966675.3. Lineage (NCBI taxonomy): Eukaryota > Viridiplantae > Streptophyta > Pinopsida > Pinales > Pinaceae > Picea > Picea glauca. The sequence continues at coordinate 126,513 of JZKD02S1673627.1, forward strand.
TTCATATTAGACTTCTCTTCTTAGCACAGAGCTTCACAATTCAAGTAGAATACTACGCACTAAAGCAACAGATCTATGCACAAAGCTTTCTTTTCTTCAGTCCCCAACAATCACAGTTTCAGGTCTCGACAATGGAACCATTTGTTGGCATAGAGGTAGACCTAGGGTTCAATGCTTCAACAGTGAACCAAAAAAACCCTAACTCCCAGCCCTTTCAGCAATAGTTGTGAAGCAAATGAAGTCTCGCCCGAGGTAGAGGTAGGGGTGGTTGCAGGACTCAAATGTATACAACCTAGTCATGACACATATCTATGATTATACCACTTAACAAAGAACTTAGCAATTACCATTCATTAGTAATTAACCTTTATTCACATCGCAGATCCAAACCCTAATTACAGAGCAACACAATATTCAACAAGATCTAACACATCTAAGCACTTAGCATATGGAAAAAGATTAGATCTAACATTCATTCACCTTTCCAAGCACTAAGCTATTATACCAGATGCATCATACATAAATATATTGGAACTAAGCATAAACACATCACTAACATGCAACATAATGCACAAAGAAACCATAACACAGGATATACGTGGTTCACCCCAGTGTTGAGCTACGTCCATCAATTCTTCATCTTCTTTATTATCTTCTATCAATCTCCTAACATGTGAAAAGCCTCAGAACCCACTCCGCATAGGAAAAGAGATCTGTGTGCACCTCGCTAGATCCTCCTTCCCTGATCTAGGTTTAAGCACAAAGCCTTCTTACTGTCTATACACAAGCTTCTTACAATCACTTACACTTAGCTATGGAAGTTCTTAACACATAACATGCACAAATGATCCACAACTATTCACACTTAGCACATTGGCCACTTCCTACATCGTCTAGATATCTATTTATACATTACAAAGTGGGCCTAAACATGGGTAAATCCATGGGATGACATCCCATACCTATTACATAAACCCTAATCCCAAAATTGCCCTAAAAAGGGGTCGATATCCCACGATCTCTACTTCGACTTGCACTCCACCTTCGACTAGCCTGTCGAAGTCCCAAAAGAGGTCAAACATGACCAAGGATTTCCAAAACTTGGTTAAGGGACAACACCTATTCAAACTTGAAGTCCCTTTTTGCAAATCCCAGAGCTAAAAACATTATTTTTCCACATATATGCGCCCTGCCTGTATTACAACATGCGTATACGCAGGTTGCACCACTACATCATGCGTACATCAGGAATTTTGCGCAAAATTAAAAAAATGGTGTTGAGTTTCCATGTCATGTCATGAGATAAATGATCCTTGGCCTTCCATATACTGGAAAAGTTCTGACTCGGCCCTTCAGTTCCACTTGAAGGTTATAAATGGGCCAAATCTGAGCTACGGAAAAGAGGAGAAAGAATTCAACTTTGAGAGCAAAGTTACTCTGGAGAAATTATTCACTTCACATTGAGTCTGCATCCCTTTGTCCTTTAAGTTTGAAAACATTGTTCATCCCCCAATCTCTTCCCTTATTGATTGATAACTTTATTGTCTCTCTTATATGAGCTTACCTTTGGTGGAGGATTGAAGTGGTGGAGGCCCAGTTGGAAGGAACTTAGTTTCTCAGTTCCGAACCTTGTCGACACAAAAGTTTGTAACTCATTAACTGTAGAAATTTTAATACAAATACTGTATTTCCTGGATTCTCCTAATCTAAGAATTATATGCCATTGTTAAATAGAGAATCACTTCTACAAATATTCTTGTGGAATTTAAAACACGATTGTGAATTTCAATATCAAGAAGAAAGATCAATCACACATAACATAGATGTTTTACCGAGAAAGCATAAAGCTAAACACCCCACTATCATATATTATGTATATATCATGGATCATGAAACAATCTCATACAAAAATCTAATCCAATAGCTCTCATTACAATATACAATCGTCTCACACTGTCATACAAAAATTGGAAAATNTGTTCTCAACAAACTTAACTATCTCAAATTCTTCTTCTGTTGAAGTGCCATGAGCACTCATAGATATCTGGGTAAGTTGTCCACATAGGGTTATCAACTTTCCTCTAAATAATCCAATTCCTCCTAATGAAGGAACCATAGCAATATTTCCCAAAACTTCCCAAGTTCTTTCTATCATGATATTCACCTGTGTTTCCTCATCTAAGACACAGTCTATGTCGAAGTCTCCTATTCTTGTTTCTATGTATTCTTTCTCTTTTAAGACCTATGATAAGTTGATATATCTATGATCATTCAAGGTTTCTTTCATCTCTAGTAATACAATCTCTGATTCTTTCTGGGGTTCTATCATGTCCTTAGTTTCTTGACTTGTCTCATCATTTTCTTGTTCGATATTAATATTTTCAACTTTAGCAATAATTCTAGGAAAATCGAAAACTTCATGGTCCATAGCTTTACAACAAAGATAACTAGGTTTTCTACAAGGGTATTCCTTAGCAAGATGTCCCAGTCTTCTGCAACTATAACAAAGGGTTAATCCTCTCTTTCTCTTAAATGATCCCCAACCTTTGTTGTACTATGCACTGGGATCACAATAACTAACCTGCAAAAAATTCTTTCTAGGATCCTGCATCCATTTGTTAGTAGAAACATTCTTTCTATGCATAAGAATAACATAACTTCCATTATTTCTATCAGATCTATTCATATTAAATCTTCTTTCATCTAACTGTGCTCTAGTTTTCAAATTAGGACAAAATTTATCAAACATACCTAGATCCATTCTTTTGAAACAAAAATTTTCACTTATCTTACCTTTCTCAGAGCACAAAGATTCAATGTCTTACCTCTTTTCTTCATATTAGACTTCTCTTCTTAGCACAGAGCTTCACAATTCAAGTAGAATACTACGCACTAAAGCAACAGATCTATGCACAAAGCTTTCTTTTCTTCAGTCCCCAACAATCACAGTTTCAGGTCTCGACAATGGAACCATTTGTTGGCATAGAGGTAGACCTAGGGTTCAATGCTTCAACAGTGAACCAAAAAAACCCTAACTCCCAGCCCTTTCAGCAATAGTTGTGAAGCAAATGAAGTCTCGCCCGAGGTAGAGGTAGGGGTGGTTGCAGGACTCAAATGTATACAACCTAGTCATGACACATATCTATGATTATACCACTTAACAAAGAACTTAGCAATTACCATTCATTAGTAATTAACCTTTATTCACATCGCAGATCCAAACCCTAATTACAGAGCAACACAATATTCAACAAGATCTAACACATCTAAGCACTTAGCATATGGAAAAAGATTAGATCTAACATTCATTCACCTTTCCAAGCACTAAGCTATTATACCAGATGCATCATACATAAATATATTGGAACTAAGCATAAACACATCACTAACATGCAACATAATGCACAAAGAAACCATAACACAGGATATACGTGGTTCACCCCAGTGTTGAGCTACGTCCATCAATTCTTCATCTTCTTTATTATCTTCTATCAATCTCCTAACATGTGAAAAGCCTCAGAACCCACTCCGCATAGGAAAAGAGATCTGTGTGCACCTCGCTAGATCCTCCTTCCCTGATCTAGGTTTAAGCACAAAGCCTTCTTACTGTCTATACACAAGCTTCTTACAATCACTTACACTTAGCTATGGAAGTTCTTAACACATAACATGCACAAATGATCCACAACTATTCACACTTAGCACATTGGCCACTTCCTACATCGTCTAGATATCTATTTATACATTACAAAGTGGGCCTAAACATGGGTAAACCCATGGGATGACATCCCATACCCGTTACATAAACCCTAATCCCAAAATTGCCCTAAAAAGGGGTCGATATCCCACGATCTCTGCTTCGACTTGCACTCCACCTTCGACTAGCCTGTCGAAGTCCCAAAAGAGGTCAAACATGACCAAGGATTTCCAAAACTTGGTTAAGGGACAACACCTATTCAGACTTGAAGTCCCTTTTTGCAAATCCCAGAGCTAAAAACATGATTTTTCCACATATATGCGCCCTTCCTATATTACAACATGCGTATACGCAGGTTGCACCACTACATCATGCGTACATCAGGAATTTTGCCCAAAATTAAAAAAATGGTGTTGAGTTTGCATGTCACGTCATGAGATAAATGATCCTTGGCATTCCATATACTGGAAAAGTTCTGACTCGGCCCTTCAGTTCCACTTGAAGGTTATAAATGGGCCAAATCTGAGCTATGGAAAAGAGGAGAAAGAATTCAACTTTGAGAGCAAAGTTACTCTGGAGAAATTATTCACTTCACATTGAGTCTGCATCCCTTTGTCCTTTAAGTTTGAAAACATTGTTCATCCCCCAATCTCTTCCCTTATTGATTGATAACTTTATTGTCTCTCTTATATGAGCTTACCTTTGGTGGAGGATTGAAGTGGTGGAGGCCCAGTTGGAAGGAACTTAGTTTCTCAGTTCCGAACCTTGTCGACACAAAAGTTTGTAACTCATTAACTGTAGAAATTTTAATACAAATACTGTATTTCCTGGATTCTCCTAATCTAAGAATTATATGCCATTGTTAAATAGAGAATCACTTCTACAAATATTCTTGTGGAATTTAAAACACGATTGTGAATTTCAATATCAAGAAGAAAGATCAATCACACATAACATAGATGTTTTACCGAGAAAGCATAAAGCTAAACACCCCACTATCATATATTATGTATATATCATGGATCATGAAACAATCTCATACAAAAATCTAATCCAATAGCTCTCATTACAATATACAATCGTCTCACACTGTCATACAAAAATTGGAAAATACATGTGCTAATTTACTGCCTCCAGACAACCTGCCTCCTCTGCGCAATTCCTGCTGATGGAAATACCTACAATGAATGAATTCCTCTTGCCTAGGCTACGCCATCCTCATTGGCACATCCAATGTGTGTGTGGTTGCATGAGTGCACTCACTAATGTCACAACTAATAGTCAAACTGTCCCTTTCACATGTTATCTCAACTGGGTCTCCACTGGATCTGACATGCATGTAGTTAATAGTGGTAAATATTTAGTTGCATGTGATATCACTGATTGTGAATTAATTAATAATTAATTCACTAATCTCTCACCAGTGTAAGTTCAGTTACAACTAGTAAAACTGATCTTAACTCACTTAACTGAGTTAAACTACTTCACAACTCACATAAATATGACGAAGTCTTTACCAAGGCCCTTAGATTAGAAAGGGCTTCAAAAGAGCCTTAAGAAAGGAATATGTGAGTTCAGGAACTGCTTTCAATCTGATTAAACCGTGAACGTTTGATCCGACTAAATGAAGCTAATTGTTCAATCTAGTTTTAGATATGCAGGAAACTAACGAAAAGTGATTTAACCAGGCAACCCAAGATGAGTATCTGATTGGCCAAAATAGAGGAGCGAAGCCGCTTTCCCGACAAAGGTTATTTATTGCTCACCCATAAGGGTAAGGAGGGGAAGGTAATTGCTTTTACCATATAATAATTACATGTTATAATTACCAAGCTAATTACGATTAGTTGCCTATCCAACTCTGTTACAACTTCAAATCACTCAGTTACGACTAATTTGACTTGCATGTCCCACCAGTCAACCTTTGAACTTGAATTTCCTATAGCTAACTAATTTGCCACTTTAGTTAACTATTTCCAAGTGCTCATTGAGAATAGGTTAATATTTATTGTCCAACTGTTATTAAGGGATAATAATAGTTGACATACGTCTATAAATAGAATTCGCTCACCATCTATAAATAGAATTTTCTCATCATCTAAAAATAGACTTCCACCTAAAAATATCCTGAGGCTCCATCCTAGTGTAGGTGCATAATTTTCACTAGGATATTCTTGTTGAATCTCAACACTCCCTCTCAACAAGAAAGGGATTATCATTCACCCCAATCCTGTCTCTATGGTATTCAAATTTTCTCCTGGTGAGCACCTTTGTTAGAATGTCTGCATCTTGATCTTTCGTAGGAATGTACTGAAGCAACATGATCTTTCGCTGCACACAATCTATGATATGATAATACCATATATCTATATGCTTAGATCTATCATGAAACACTGGATTAATCGAGAGCTTAATGCAAATCTGAATATCATAATGAATCACTGTCAGATCTAAATGAGAACCAACCAAACCAACCAAGATCTTTCTCATCCAGATAGTTTCACATGCAGCTTGAATCGATGCCATGTATTCCACTTCCTTTGAACTGATTGCCATGGATCTCTATTTCCTTTTGTACCAAGAAACAACTATAGATCCAATACTAAAGATCCCCCCTAATGTGCTCTTTCTGTCCGTTCGGTTGCCCGCCCAATTTGCATCCGTGAAGCCATGCAACTTCACCTCATCCATCTATCTATACCATAAGCCATACTCAAATGTGCCCCTCAGGTATCTCAGGACATGCTTACCTGCCTTCCAAAAGAGCTTGGTAGCTTTAACCATCACTTGACTCAGCTGGTTAACCACATAGAAAATGTTCGTTCTCATGTTCACTAGATACATTAGTGAACCCACTAACTGTCGATAGACAATAGCATCCACTACCTCTCTAGAAGTAGAATCCTCTTTCTTCCAGTTTTCTGTAAGAGGAGTATCCATGGGTTTGCAACCCTCCATGTGAAACTTACCCAGTATCTCCCTTGCATACTTTCCTTTAGACACAAAAATTTCACCATCTCACTTCCATATTTCCAATCCAAGGAAATAATGAAGGAGGCCCATATCCTTCATCTTGAACTCCTTTGCAAGGTACTCCTTGCATGAATGTATCAGTTGCTCATAACCAATAAGTATTAAATCATCAACACAAAGAACAATGATTAAAATATTACCCTTGTATATCCATCTCGAACCTACCACTGATTTGTCAACCGGTCTTGGGACAATTTCCCATGCACTGTTTTTGATAATGGAGTCGTACTCCTCCACCATTGCATCAACCCAAGTGGAATCCTGCACCACTTCCTAAAAGGAAGATGGTTCAGTCAAAATAAATTTTCTCATGAGAGACATGTATCCATTAAATCGATCAAGAGTCTATCTCCACTTGCGTTGTGAAGTAGGGGCTCCTACATTCTATGCAACATCTAGTCTCAATCTATCAGCTTCCATGGTGCTCTTTCTACCATTTATGATGGATGGATTTTCATGAGTGGCTTCCTCTAATCCATGAACCTCCTCACGTGGCTGATCCACATCTTGAGAATCATCTTTGGGAACCAACAGTTCCTCTTCCACATGCAAGTCTAGCTCTCTCTCAAGTGACAACCGCATGGCTTTCCCCTCATCGAATTTTATATCTTGTTTCATAACAGTCATCTTACTGTTAGGAAAATACACACGATAATTATGGGTTGTTTCTGTGTGCCCCATAAATATCCCAACTTCAGCAGTTGGCTCTAGCTTCTTCCTGGCATTCTTGGTCACATGCACTTAAACAGATGAGACAAAAATATTAAAATGAGAAACATCTGGTTTCTTACCAGTGAAAGCTTCTTCAGGTGTAATCATGCCAAGTACTTTATGAGGACAACAGTTTTGCACATAAAATGCAGTGTTGCATGCTTTCGCCCACAAATGCATTGGTAGGCCTTGATCATGCAACATCACTCGTGCTATACCCATGATCATTCTGTTCTTCCTCTCTGTGACCTTATTTTGCTGTGGGTTATGAGGCTCTATGATTTATCTTTGAATTCCTTCTTTTCTATAGAAGTCTTTGAATTCATTAGATATGTATTCTCCACCATTACCATTCCTCAGATCCTTCACTTACTTCCCCGACTCTTTCTCCACCAATGCGTTAAACTCACAAAACTTTGAGAATGTTTGATCCTTCTTCTGCATGAAGAAGATCCAACATTTATGAGAGAAGTCATCAACAAAAATAACATAATACTTATTTTTTGATGTTGAAGCAACTGAGAGTGGTCCACACACATTTGTGTGAATTCTCTCCAGGATCACTGAAGCACGGTCCTCCTTTTCATGAAAGGTGGAATTTACATACTTCCCCATGGTACAACCCTTTCACTAATCTAAATGAGCAAGTGTTCCCATTGGAAGTCCAGTAGATATTTGTTGCATGATTTTCAAGGCTCCATGATGAAGATGGTCCAATCACCTGTGCCATAATTCACCCTCATCCCGGATCACAACTTTTTCTGCCTTGCCCATCATGGAAGCACAACCATCTNATCATATATTATGTATATATCATGGATCATGAAACAATCTCATACAAAAATCTAATCCAATAGCTCTCATTACAATATACAATCGTCTCACACTGTCATACAAAAATTGGAAAATGCATGTGCTAATTTACTGCCTCCAGACAACCTGCCTCCTCTGCGCAATTCCTGCTGATGGAAATACCTACAATGAATGAATTCCTCTTGCCTAGGCTATGCCATCCTCATTGGCACATCCAATGTGTGTGTGGTTGCATGAGTGTACTCACTAATGTCACAACTAATAGTCAAACTGTCCCTTTCACATGTTATCTCAAGTGGGTCTCCACTGGATCTGACATGCATGTAGTTAATAGTGGTAAATATTTAGTTGCATGTGATATCATTGATTGTGAATTAATTAATAATTAATTCACTAATCTCTCACTAGTGTAAGTTCAGTTACAACTAGTACAACTGAGCTTAACTCACTTAACTGAGTTAAACTACTTCACAACTCACATAAATATGACGAAGTCTTTACCAAGGCCCTTAGATTAGAAAGGGCTTCAAAAGCAGCCTTAAGAAAGGAATATGTGAGTTCAGGAACTGCTTTCAATCTGATTAATCTGTGAATGTTTGATTCGACTAAATGAAGCTAATTGTTCAATCTAGTTTTAGATATGCAGGAAACTAACGAAAAGTGATTTAACCAGGAAACCCAAGATGAGTATCTGATTGGCCAAAATAGAGGAGCGAAGCCACTTTCCCGACAAAGGTTATTTATTGCTCACCCATAAGGGTGAGGAGGGGAAGGTAATTGCTTTTACCATATAATAATTACATGTTATAATTACCAAGCTAATTACGATTATTTGCCTATCCAACTCTGTTACAACTTCAAATCACTCAGTTACGACTAATTTGACTTGCATGTCCCACCAGTCAACCTTTGAACTTGAATTTCCTATAGCTAACTAATTTTCCACTTTAGTTAACTATTTCCAAGTGCTCATTGAGAATAGGTTAATATTTATTGTCCAACTGTTATTAAGGGATAATAATAGTTGACATACGTCTATAAATAGAATTCACTCACCATCTATAAATAGAATTTGCTCATCATCTAAAAATAGACTTCCACCTAAAAATATCCTGAGGCTCCATCCTAGTGTAGGTGCATAATTTTCACTAGGATATTCTTGTTGAATCTCAACACTCCCTCTCAACAAGAAAGGGATTATCATTCACCCCAATCCTGTCTCTATGGTATTCAAATTTTCTCCTGGTGAGCACCTTTGTTAGAATGTCTGCATCTTGATCTTTCGTAGGAATGTACTGAAGCAACATGATCTTTCGCTGCACACAATCTATGATATGATAATACCATATATCTATATGCTTAGATCTATCATGAAACACTGGATTAATCGAGAGCTTAATGCAAATCTGAATATCATAATGAATCACTGTCAGATCTAAATGAGAACCAACCAAACCAACCAAGATCTTTCTCATCCAGATAGTTTCACATGCAGCTTGAATCGATGCCATGTATTCCACTTCCTTTGAACTGATTGCCATGGATCTCTATTTCCTTTTGTACCAAGAAACAACTATAGATCCAATACTAAAGATCCCCCCTAATGTGCTCTTTCTGTCCGTTCGGTTGCCCGCCCAATTTGCATCCGTGAAGCCATGCAACTTCACCTCATCCATCTATCTATACCATAAGCCATACTCAAATGTGCCCCTCAGGTATCTCAGGACATGCTTACCTGCCTTCCAAAAGAGCTTGGTAGCTTTAACCATCACTTGACTCAGCTGGTTAACCACATAGAAAATGTTCGTTCTCATGTTCACTAGATACATTAGTGAACCCACTAACTGTCGATAGACAATAGCATCCACTACCTCTCTAGAAGTAGAATCCTCTTTCTTCCAGTTTTCTGTAAGAGGAGTATCCATGGGTTTGCAACCCTCCATGTGAAACTTACCCAGTATCTCCCTTGCATACTTTCCTTTAGACACAAAAATTTCACCATCTCACTTCCATATTTCCAATCCAAGGAAATAATGAAGGAGGCCCATATCCTTCATCTTGAACTCCTTTGCAAGGTACTCCTTGCATGAATGTATCAGTTGCTCATAACCAATAAGTATTAAATCATCAACACAAAGAACAATGATTAAAATATTACCCTTGTATATCCATCTCGAACCTACCACTGATTTGTCAACCGGTCTTGGGACAATTTCCCATGCACTGTTTTTGATAATGGAGTCGTACTCCTCCACCATTGCATCAACCCAAGTGGAATCCTGCACCACTTCCTAAAAGGAAGATGGTTCAGTCAAAATAAATTTTCTCATGAGAGACATGTATCCATTAAATCGATCAAGAGTCTATCTCCACTTGCGTTGTGAAGTAGGGGCTCCTACATTCTATGCAACATCTAGTCTCAATCTATCAGCTTCCATGGTGCTCTTTCTACCATTTATGATGGATGGATTTTCATGAGTGGCTTCCTCTAATCCATGAACCTCCTCACGTGGCTGATCCACATCTTGAGAATCATCTTTGGGAACCAACAGTTCCTCTTCCACATGCAAGTCTAGCTCTCTCTCAAGTGACAACCGCATGGCTTTCCCCTCATCGAATTTTATATCTTGTTTCATAACAGTCATCTTACTGTTAGGAAAATACACACGATAATTATGGGTTGTTTCTGTGTGCCCCATAAATATCCCAACTTCAGCAGTTGGCTCTAGCTTCTTCCTGGCATTCTTGGTCACATGCACTTAAACAGATGAGACAAAAATATTAAAATGAGAAACATCTGGTTTCTTACCAGTGAAAGCTTCTTCAGGTGTAATCATGCCAAGTACTTTATGAGGACAACAGTTTTGCACATAAAATGCAGTGTTGCATGCTTTCGCCCACAAATGCATTGGTAGGCCTTGATCATGCAACATCACTCGTGCTATACCCATGATCATTCTGTTCTTCCTCTCTGTGACCTTATTTTGCTGTGGGTTATGAGGCTCTATGATTTATCTTTGAATTCCTTCTTTTCTATAGAAGTCTTTGAATTCATTAGATATGTATTCTCCACCATTACCATTCCTCAGATCCTTCACTTACTTCCCCGACTCTTTCTCCACCAATGCGTTAAACTCACAAAACTTTGAGAATGTTTGATCCTTCTTCTGCATGAAGAAGATCCAACATTTATGAGAGAAGTCATCAACAAAAATAACATAATACTTATTTTTTGATGTTGAAGCAACTGAGAGTGGTCCACACACATTTGTGTGAATTCTCTCCAGGATCACTGAAGCACGGTCCTCCTTTTCATGAAAGGTGGAATTTACATACTTCCCCATGGTACAACCCTTTCACTAATCTAAATGAGCAAGTGTTCCCATTGGAAGTCCAGTAGATATTTGTTGCATGATTTTCAAGGCTCCATGATGAAGATGGTCCAATCACCTGTGCCATAATTCACCCTCATCCCGGATCACAACTTTTTCTGCCTTGCCCATCATGGAAGCACAACCATCT
>JZKD02S1673629.1:20439-60133 GCA_000966675.3 Picea glauca
TCCTATAGAACAGTGATCAAGTCCCTTTTCCTTGTTGCAAATGTGGCATCTTTTCTCCTCTAAATATTTTGTGTTCTCCATTAGACTTCTTTATGATATTTCTTGTGATGATGAACCAATACCTTTGATTGCATCACTCTTGAGTTCCTCCATGCCTTTCTCCTATTGGTTATGATACTTTTCTCTAGACTCATTTTTTTCTTGTGGTAAGAATGGATTCTTTACCAACTTCTTCTTTATCAATCACCTTGGCAAATACCATTATTGTGAGGTGGATTTCTTATAAACTCTTAACTATTGTAGGTACCACACCAAATATTGTTAGATATAAGACATACTCTAGTCATAAACCCCGCAATCTAATGGTTGGATGCTTAATATCTCTTTAGGCCAAGGTGTAGGTCTAACAAAGCGTTTCTTAAGACAATCAAACACATGCAAGGAAACCTACCCATTTTTGTGTCTTTTATAGTCTCTTTGTTTATAAACAACCAATGATAAATAACAATCATATATGCATATTGAAACGGAAATTATTTTCTTCTTTGTCGTTACCTTAATAAGAACATAAAGTATATCGCTTCCCTCATAGCACCTATCACTCTTGATACTGAGATATCACCTTGGAAACCATAGCTTAATGGCCTACTTAGACTATGAAATTTTGATGTCTCCTCATTAAAATGACACAAATTGTGATTATAAATGTCTATTTTGGTTGTCAGTCTTAAAAATAATTAATAACATATCTTGACTTTTGATTAATCATATCTCATGGTTGAGTTACCACAGACACCTTCATCAATCAAAACATTGACTAACATCGCCCAAAGTATAAGCTATTTATTGCTTGCAAGTCTATTATTATGTAGTTGTATGTGGTTCTACCATATCAAGTCTCTTGAAAGCCTTTGCCAAGTCACCAAAGTGTAGACTATTTGTTGACAACAAGTTTGTGTTTGCGCCAATTCTTATACTACCAGAAGTATTGCTAACAATTAAGAGTAATCAAATGGGCTTGTTGATTCTTGGTACTCTACTTATTGATTCAAAGGAAAAATGGGATCCTCCTTATGATAAGTTTGTTTCCAACACAATCCCTTGTATGGATTTCAAGCCACTCTTAAAGTTCCATTGATTTTCATATTGCTCAAGTTAGTGATAAAATTGCTAAGTTTCTTTAACATTATTTTGCTTGAAGTTAATGCTTAAGTGATACAACTATTAGCATATTGAGTTCCATTACCATCATTTAATTTCCACTTATTTTTTAGATTGTTCAAGCTAAATGCAAAATTGATACAAGTATTTACTTGGTTTCAAACTATTATAATGGAAGCAACCAACCTAAATGTGTTGAAGACTATCCTGCTCTCTACCACAAATACTACTAAGTTCACTTAAAGTTATTTGCAATGACATGGACTCAATTTTGAATCAATTACTATATACTGCTTCATTTAATCTAGCTTGTGTCATTTAAATTGATAGAAAATTTAGTTCAACAAGTATCATTTTAACAACTTTTTAGGTTATTTCTCTATATGAACTACAATTGAATGGAAAAAATAAACCCAAGTTAAATATCTACATTCATTGTCATAGTAACCAAAGCCCCAACTTACCTCATAATAGTTGCATTGTGATAAAACATGTACACAACTACATCTAATATTTTTGAATGTTATAATCACACAATTTATTAAATATAATCTTAAGGACAAAGTCAGTAAGCATTAAGTCATCTCTCTCTCTCTCTAATCACACAATTAAGAGAGAGAGAGAGAGAGAGAGAGAGAGAGAGAGAGAGTAATTATTTGAATCTAATAACAATGATATTGGTCAAACATTGTTCTTCAAGAACATCAAGAGAGAATGGGCCTCTAGATGTGTGCTTGACAATGATATTAACTCTATTCTCTATATTTTATGCATTTGTATATGCATATCAACATGTGTTTATGTATGTGTATAGACCAATGTTGCAGATATCATTTTGGGGATATATTGTAGAGAGTTCGGAAATAAACTTATTGGAAATATAGTGGAAAATATTGACAAGCATACACTTGGCCTTGAAAAACTTGGAAAAATTGACAACCTAGAAATCAAAGATATCTAGAGAGATCAAATATGTGCATAGTATAAACATGTAACTAAAAAAAAATAAACCATGATCTACTATGTCACTATTGCATTTGCAAGCCACATTAGATGTAGACCCTTATAAGTCATCTTGGATGTGGTGATGGAAGCCATGATTTGTGGATACATGTGTGTGTGTGTGTGTGCGCGCACACACACACACGTGTGTTGCTTGTGGTATAACTTGTTTGATTGTTTTTACATTTTGGTATTATTTATTTGTTTTTTGTCTTAAACTATGTATTTATATATGGTCACCAATCATGACAACTATATTACATGGACTTTTTGTTTTTATAATTTTTGTTTTAATTATATATAGCATTAACAAGGTTGTCCCTAATTTTGTTTACTCAAAGGGTATTATATTTCCAACAAAGTATGTAATAGTCTTTTGTTTGAAATCTAGTCATTGGGATCAAGTTTGAGTTGATGCATGGGTCCTTTAGGTTGTGATATTGGTTGCATGTATAGTTTATCACCATTAAACACCATTATCATTGACATGATTTATTGTTTCTCAAGATTTAATAACAATCATGTTAGTTTGGATTTCTTGCCAATAGAGTAGGGACTAAAGTATGGCCTAAACCTAATGCAATGTTCATATTACCTTTGCCACTATGGAGCATTGCACCACCAAAACAAGAAAGAAGTTGGTTTCCAAATTTCACCATGAGGTAATCCCTTTGATCCTATTTATGACTCTCTTGCTAATATTTTTGTTATTAACTATAATGAATCTTACTCTAAGATATCACAACATGCACAACTCGGCTACTTCATAAAAATAGTGTAATTTAAAAACATGATTAGGGCTCGGGTGAGGGATTCTTGGGAGTCATATTAAGGACATATACAACATGGCAAAAGGTTTTTTCATGTCCACCTTTAGGGGCATCAATAATTGCATGGGGATCTTATGTAGAGGCCTCTCGATCTATAGAAGCATACTTGTAGTGTGTTTGTGTTTGGGGGAGGGTTTTCCTAAAAAATTAGCAAAACTCCATTGTCTCATTTGGGTAGTGACCTCCTTGTTCAAAATCACTTAGAATGTCTAGCACAACCCTCGGGAGATTTTGTTTTTTCACTAATGTGAAATCATAGGATTTTGTGTTTAGGGAAATTTGTCAAAGGCTCTTAGATAGTTCGTTAACATTTAAGTTGGAGAGAAAGACCACAACAACTCACCGATCACATTAACATTCTTAACACTTATTCTTGTTACTAAATTCTTGATCGTCATATAAAAGACTTTCCATCGATGGACAAGAGCCTTCCAACCCCTATTGAATTACAATCCTCTTAGGATTAATCAAGCCCAAGATATGGTGGAGTCATCATGTGATAAGGAATCCCTTCTCCCTTAATAATGGTGGAGTAGGGAATGGAAAGCCTAGTATAGTATGAGATCAAGTCTATTTCAATGTGATTCAAACAAATGTAGTAGGCTTTGTGTGGGTTTGGCACCAATGTTTCCCTTTTGCAATGTTCACACATGCCAAGCTATTTGATGACACAAATACTTACTAAAATTCTCAAACCTTGTTCATCTACACTACAGCTAGAACTTGCACTTGTGCTTGGATCAATTTTCTCTCACTTAGTTTGCAGTGGTCCCCATTACCTCTAGTTTGAGGTGTGGGTACTTCTATTGAATATGCTCCAAGGTAAACCACTTATCTTGAATGGGAAATTGTCTAGCCTTGACAATTACAATATCCTTTTTGCATGTAATATTGATTTTCCTTTCAAGAATTTGGGTATATTATGTTGGTGCATTTATTTTTGGATTATATCTATCGAGGGATTTAAATACACTGATGATTTATCAACCATAAATAAATTTTAGGGCTATAGTAACTCTGTGTCGAAGATTGGGTGAATCCTTGGGTATGGTAGTCGTTGGATTACTAAGAAGGGGGGGGGTGTGAATTAGTAATGAGCAATTTATACCACTTATTAATACTTTTAACCACAATTTATATTCCTTTAACGTATTCAACAATGTTCATTAGTTCATCATTAATATGTTATTGCATCATATAAAATTAACATCCATCAGTGCATAATAAACAATAATAGACACATCCACACAATGCACAATACACCGGTATTTTACGTGGAAACCCAATGCGGGTGAAAACCATGTAATGATTTTCTTATATGTCTTTTAGAATTACCTTCAAGGAAGAACCAACTTCCAATTCTCCAGCTGCAACTGGAAGGAGGCTCTGATCCCCTATTTTCAAGCTACAACTTGAGGGAAGCTACAAATCCCCAATTCTCTGGCTACAACCAGAAGGAGGCTACAACCCCCTATGTTCTTCGGCTACAACCACCTATACTTTCCCGAACTTTTCGCCCTGAAATATAAGTAAAATGATGAAAGCATTGTCACACTGTCACTATGAGATATACCACTGTAAACCTATACCAATCCGTGTCAATAACCTGTAACCAACCTGTGCCATTATCTTGTAACCAACATGTACCTATACCCTTCCTGTACCAACAAAAACCAACAGGTACACGACCTGTCTTTACTGCATCTCATGTATTTACATTCCATGTCTATACTACAACCCACGTATGTACACGACCTTTCTATACTGTAGTCTACGTACACCTTCTGAGAGCTAGGATTCTCACTTTTATGAACTTAGACCCTTTGCTGCCTCTCGCACATCAACCTGCAACATGTACCAATCAACCTGCACTATCAACCATGTACATCAATCACTCACACAACCTTTACCATTACAAGTGCATCAACTATGCACATCACAATACCTCATAACCATCACCAAGACCAAGATTTTATTTTACTAACATATCAAGATATCTATGCCACATCATCCATATACCATGTGTCAAACAATACTGCTAGCAAGTGCCTCTAAACATGTACCGATCATGTGTCACCAATATTACTAGCAAGTACCTCTAACAATACACCACACATGTGCCAATCGTGCATCAAGAAGTCAAACTATGAATCATCAAGATGTACCAACATCACCATACCATACACCTCATGTATGTTCCAACTCATCAACTATATGTCCCAACATGTATCTCAACCATATACCAAAGAGATATACCAATGTAACCAACAAAAAGTCCTCTATCAATACATCACACAATACATGATCCAAATACCATAAACCCTTACATCAAAAGATGTACCAAAACCTCATTGTTATGTAGCCTCAAGTGTGTACCAATCATATATCAAGACCACTAACAAAAGCCTCTCACATTGTACCATAAGATACACCAATAACACTCACACATGTACTATCCATGTACTACAACAAATATGCCTCAAACTAACCAAAAACTTCACTAACACATCACAACAAAAAACCCTCAACCATGTACCAAGGAATACTAGCTATGTCTCAACACTTGAAGATGTATCAATGATAAATATTGATTATACTAGCATTGTGTTTCTTTAGATCTGACTTATACAGTAAGTCCCATGAAACCAATAATCTCTTTAGGGAAAATCCTAAAACCTCCATAAACATTTCTCATGTATACAACAAAATACAACTACTCATAGAAATAAGACATACCTTTTGAACTAGTGGATAGATCTGATGTACCTGATCACTGTAGACCTTCTTGGGAGCTTGCTTTCAGAATATAGAGACTTGACATCTTCGTCTTCTCAAGTTTTTATGGCTTTACCCTCCTGTACACACCCTATTATACTTCCATCCAACGCATGTGCACACCGTATTATACTGTTAGCCCACGTATGTATGCACGCTATTGTACTGTTAGCCTGCGTACATCTCAAAAACCATGGTTTTTCAATATTTCTGAAACTCTGAAACTTTCACCATCAACCCTTCGTGCTACCTCACACTTGTGCAACTTCATATGTATCATTGAGTACCTATAATAAACCTTACACAATAATATATATTCAATGTGCTCAAATAGGTGCTAATAGGAGATCCTTTCTCTCTTATTTATACTTCCATGTAGCTTCCTCAAGGGGTTACCCTCTAACCAACTTAACCCAAATTCCTTCTTATAGGGCTAACCCACTTCTAATCACTTGTCCACTTACAATCACTTTATCCACAAATAGTAATCTCTCCACTTCTAGTTGCAACTAACTTTACTATTTAATTTATTTCTTGGTCAACCACTTTGACTATTCAATCTTCTCACCACAACTACTTACCATAATTACCAAACTCACAACTTCTTGTTGCAACTAATTTATTTTTAATTATTTTCTTAATGCAACAACTATACCCATGATTAACTCTTAGTTTCACTCACTTGACTAGTCAACTTCTTCTAGGAGCTTCTAGAATAATTGACTTCTTTGACCTTCTAGGGGATTCTAGATAACTCATGAGGGTTCTCCAACTTTGCATGGCCATAACTCTTTAACTCTGAGGAGTTATGTGATGTTCCACATATCATCGGAAATGGCATGAAATGTATTATCCATCTAGAATAGTCTTACCTGTATATTCACTAATATTCATGCCTTTATTCCTCAAACAAACCCGGGTCCCTTACCCATACCTTTGTGTTACTGTAATTCGTTACCATAATTCTCCAAGGGTTGACATCAATCTACAATATCACTCTGCAAGGGTTGACATTAATGACAACCAATAGTCCAAACCAACTGAACCAACAGTCCAAACCAACTATCCATCAACCTAAGCCAAATGTTTGACAATAGTAAGTCCAATTCAAAAGAAATGTTGCTAACATACCTTGTGATTGTATATGGACCACAATGGAGTGCGTGTAACTTACAATACAAACCTTTGAACCTCTCCTTTGACATGTGGAATGAAACTTGGAAGTTAAGTTTAAAATTACAAGGAACATTGGGATTTTTGTGTTTCTTCTTTTACTTTTAGGTTTGTATTGAGAATGTACTATGCTTAGAACCACACATTTTGCACTTGTTCAATGAACTTAAGGAATTTGTCAATTTCCTTATACAATATGAAAGAAATTTTCATATTTATAGGCATGATATAGTCTACTTCAATCTGCGTCAAGGATTGCCCGCAAGGGTGTAGACGGATTGGCAAGTGTCGTGTAAATGGAAGGAAATTTGTAAATGAAGTCTCATGTTTGATTCTCACCTCGATTTACTTGTGCGCCATTCTTGTGAGCTGGGTGGTTTCACCTGGGGTTATAGTGGTAGCCGATGGGGATCGACCCCGTTTCACGCGAGTACAAGAACCGCGCGTTGTTGATTCCCCCAGTACCAATAAATAAATAAAATTTGCGTCAAGGATTATAACTCAATAGAAAATATGAATGGGTTATGCCTTATAGAGTTGTGTTGATATCTATTATAATGGTTATGTATAAATGTCAAGTAATATCCCAGTGTGTGGATGTTTATGGTTATACATGTGCAAGAGGTGTACGATTATCCTATTGACAACCTATATTTGGGTTTTATTTTATGGATGAAAATTTGTGGATGTATTGAGCATTACATCCAGCATAATGTAGAGTGACTTCAATATTAAAATATGGATTACTCTTGGAAACAATGAATGTAGGTAAGAAAAAATGTAACTGTTACCCCCAGCCTAAGGGTAACTAAGGAGATGATGTCTCGAGGCCCAAAAGTAGCATGCATGGAGTGCTAAGAGCCCGATGGATAACATATCCCACATAGCCCCTCTTCTACACCACGCTTCACCATAATCATCAACAACAGAGCAACGTCCACTACATCGGTTTTCCCCCTTGAAGATAGTAGGTCTTGCTTCATGATGTAACAAGTTCAGTCTCATGGTAAGTGTCACTTTAATATTTGAAGCATTTGAGCATGTTTCAAAGAGTCATTTCTTGATTATGGAATGTTTGCTTGGAAATTATATCTTTTGCCTAATTTCGCCTTGGTGGTTGTCATGGTATCCTAGTATGTTGGTTACCCTCGGGAAAAGGGGTGCTACTAGGGGGATTCCTTTAAGGTTCATCATACTATTTCCACTCATACTTTCCACTTTCTTCTTACCCTTTGTTTCCTCACCTTTTTGGTTTTCAGGTTCATTGACCCTAAGAAGGGTTTGTACCTCATTTCATGGGAAGAAGGGGCTAAAGGCCCAGAGGTGTTGTAGCTGACATCATACATAAATGCTCGCCCTAAATTCATGAGAGCCATGAAACGATTATCTAAAGGAATAAAGGACTTTTAAGTAAAAAATGAAAAAAGTGTCCCACTTGAAGGGGGAGTGCATTGTGGTGTTCTTTTATTTCCAGTGCACATAGCACCCAATGTGTTCTAACTTCAAGTGGCATTGTGGTGCTTTCTTCTTTCAATTTCAAATGGCACTCAATGTTCGAACTTGATGAAAATTAAAATAAAGGGTTTGTAAAAAGGTTGCATTACAAACAAAGGGAACTCAAAAGTGTAGCTCACCCTCCACAAAGGCACCCATAAATGAGATAATATGAACCCTTGATATTGCAAGAACCCCATGCCCAAGAGTCTTTCCCAAATCCACCTCATACTCATTACATGATCTAGATAGGGTCTTATTGGGAAACATTCATTGACTTGAGGATTGACCTACCCAAAAGGGCATCATGACACCCCTCACATACCTAAATTTGGCAAAGTATATAAGGTCTTTGAGCATTTGTTTATTTTGAAAAGGGGGGATTTGATTCACTTGTTTGGGTGGTTATTTTATTAAATGTGGCTTACATGTCATGATTCATATGACTTGTGGACACTTGGAGGGCATACTTGTTTGTCTTTGAAGGACCTTGCCCGATGGAGGATGATGGATTGCACATGATATCACCTTATATACTTTGACATGGCCTTTGGAGGCCTAGGGCACCACCATTTATCCCTTGAAGTCACCTTGGAGGCTATGGTTTGATGGATGATGTGGTTCCATAGGTAGTTTGACAGGAGGAGACACATGGCATGACACTTTTGCACATGAGAGCATGGCACATGGCCTTTGGAGGCCCAATAACCTCCTCTTGAGGCTTGATGTCTCACTTTTCATCCCTACATCACCCTTCTAGGGAATGGCATCACCATTTTTATGGTTTTACTTTCCCTCTTCTATTTTTTTGTTGACAATTTTATGTGGACAAATTGGTTTAGAAGGCATCATATAAATAGAGGACCTTCTAATTTCATTTTATCATAATCATTACTCACCATTTGTGAGAACAAGTCTAAATTTTTTTCCCTCTCTTGGGATATCTATCTCTTCTACTTATGCGACTTGCTTGGAGGATCAATTTGTGGATGTTTTTTGCTTATTTTTGGATGGAATTTCTGCAATTAATGTTTTTATCGCATGCTATCTTGGTGATGTAAGTGAAATTTCTGCAATTTTGTCTTTGTGCTATCAATGCTTCATGGGAATTTCTCTTTTTCATACTAGATGTCTTGCTTGGTGAAACTCTAAGAGAGAATCATAAGTGTTTCCTCCTCTCACACGATTATTCTTGTTCAAAATTGGTGAAATCTCCTTGCTAGGGTTAGCATCTTAAATCCCTAAAGTGATAGCACTTTAGGATTTTATCCCTAGACACTTGATTTCTTGACCTAGTTAAAGTATTAAGAAGGGAGAAGGTTGTTAGAGCCCAAAAGTTCTTTCACTCTAGCAATCCTTCTCTTTAAGGATTAAACCCTAAGGCCCTAATGTGCTAGAACCTTAGAGTTTAAGCCCCACCTCTTAGTATTTTTTATTTCAATCTTCAAGCATTGTATTTATAGTTATAAAGACTCCATAACCCTCAAAGGCACTGATTTTATAGCTCTCTTATGGTTAAATTGATCAACAAACACTCTCTTTTAATTCTCTCAAGCTCTCTACTAAATTTGCTAACAATAACACTCACTAACTCACTAGTAGACTTGTTGTTGTTTTAAAAGTTTGCTACAAATATATTAATAAAATTTTATTTGTTGCATACACCCTTGTAAAGTTGGTTTAACTTGCTTAGGATTTCTCCCAAGCAATTGGATAATGTTTTATGTGATGCATAATTAATTTTCTTGGTCAATTGTTGAAATTCTAAGCTCTCTTTATTGTTGTTGTTACAATTTTGTATTGTTGTTATAAGACTGGTATACTACTGCAAATTTGTACCAGCCATTGTTTTTTTATTTTCTAGTGTCTTCAAGGGATATTTATAGCATGTTTGAGCTTGGAAATAATTACATATATTCTATAAAGTGTTCTTGTTCCAGGAAGGTACTCAAACAACTTCAATCTTCTTCTACTACCTTGACTTAGACTAATATTTAGGTGATCAAGAGAGGGGGCGGTAGGCTTGAGTACTTTAATTGCTACTTTGATCCCTTGAGGTCACCGGGGAAGCTTCCCTTGTGGTGGACCTCCTCCATCACTAAAATGAGGGAATTTCTTACTAAGGTGACGATGGTAGGATTTTCCATAGTTATGTATATTTGGGGGACTTGTGTTGGGCTTTGCACAAGTACAAATCCTAGGATAACAATAACTACATGCACAAAGAGTTTTTTGGTTGTCTTGCACAATATTAATTTTATGACATGGAATGAAAATGACCATCTTTGAGAACTTGTCAACCACAACAAACACATTATTATAACTATACCAAGTGGTAGGTACGCCTGCCAGAAAACACATGGAGATGAATTTCTAGGATCTATGTAGGAGAGACAAAAGTGAATATAGCCCTTGTTTCTTTTTGGTTGGATTTGTTATGGCTCATAAACACATGTGGATATACTCTCCACATGTAAGTGTATCTTTGACCAATAAAATTACTTCTGTAAATCCATCAACATCTTCTTACTGCCAAATTGTCTAATTGAATTTGAGTAATATGCTTCTCAAATAATATTATGGAATTGTTCTTCTCCTTGGTATGCACAAATGTCCCATGCAATGTAGCAAGTTGTGAGGCAAATAGAAATCTGTAACTAGTTTACCCAACTTTTGGTGGCATCCATGTGTCTAACACCATGAGAATATCGCTAACTAGTGAAGAACTTATGAAAGTTGATATAATGTTTATTGTGCCTATTATATGGCTGATCATGAAATGAAGTCATTGTATGAAGTTAATCCACTTAAATTTCCATGCACTTTGAAATTATTTATGTTTTCACATACTAAAAATGCTTATGATCAAAATGTATAATTGTCTCATTACCTAGTATGTAATGTTTCTATTGGCACATTGGCTAAACAAGGGCCTACAACTCTTGGATGTAAGAAGAGTGGTTGTAGACAATGTTCTTGAAGGTGTTTAAATGATATGACAAGGTTCCCAATTTCATCAAGGCTATTCTCATAGCATACCTACAAGTGTCAAATCAGTCTCAAAAGACCAATGTATATCTTGTAAAGATAAAACTAGTGTGGTACATAGTTTGAGCTTAAGTTTCTCAAAGGCATGTTGCAGTTCTTGGATCTATCTTAATTTGGCTTTGATTTTATTGTATAAAACTCGATTGAGGGGGAATCTAACTTGTGAGAAACTTAGAACAAACCTTTTGTAAATGTTTACAAGGATGTGGAAGGTATGAATTTCCATGATGCTCGTTAAGGTAGGTCAATGACAAATGCTTGCATTTACTAGGGGTCAACATGCATATTTTTCCATAAATGATGTAGCCCAAATATCAAATTTTATTTACGACAAAAAAACACTTATATATCACATTGGGAATATAATATGTTTTTGCAAGGTATGTAGGACTTGCTTGTTGTGCTCAAAATGCTTTTTCTATATCTTGTTGAAGATTAGAACATTATGCAATTACATGATAAGAAAATAATTTGTAAAGGTGATTAAACATCATTCAAAATGTGCAAAAAAGTCATTGACCAATTTGTGATTCCAAAGGGCATCTCCAACCATTCATAAGAACCTCTTTTAGACTTGAATGTTTTCTTCTAGACATCTTCAGGGTTACAGAACATGATGGTATCCACATTTCAAATCTATCTTTGAAAAAATATCAATGCCTCTCAAGGTCTCTACGATATC
This sequence comes from Picea glauca, assembly GCA_000966675.3. Taxonomy (NCBI): domain Eukaryota; kingdom Viridiplantae; phylum Streptophyta; class Pinopsida; order Pinales; family Pinaceae; genus Picea; species Picea glauca. The sequence goes on from JZKD02S1673629.1 coordinate 32,605, forward strand.
TTCTATGTTTGTAGTAAGAAGGCCTATTTTTTAAAGTGGTCTTGTTTAGCACACAATAATTGATGCACATGTGACATGCACCATTTTTCTTTAGGATAGGAATAATTGGGCATCCACAGGGGGATTCACTTTCCATGATGTGTCCCTTCTTAAGTAGTGCTTGGATATGTTCATTATCTCATCCATTTTCTATGATGGATTTGCGATAGAGGAGTTCATTTGGTAAAGGTGCAATTGTGACCATATTGATGGTGTATAATTTATACCTAGGAATGTAATGACATTCCTGTTAGATTCTTGGAAACATCTTGTACTCCAAAAGTGTATAAAATTTCTTTTGTTACATGAGTTATAGATGCATAATACTTATGTTGTTGTCGTTGTCTTATTCTCAAATCATGGGAAAAAAATAAAAATATACACTTCTATGAATGGCTAATAAACATGCAACATTGTTGAATTGAAATCACAGGAACTTTGGTCTTTGGCACTACCTCTATAGCTCGATAAGATTGATCCCCAAGATCGAATGAAACTCCACAATCAATACTCATAGGCATCATTCCACTCCCACTTAAAAGGCTTGTCTAAAAGCACATGACAAATATACGAGGGTGTTACATTGTAGAAAACCTCATTGTTAAATGGCTTGATCAAATATTGGAATCAACATTGTTTTGTTATGCACAATTTCTTACTATGAAACCATCATGGTGTATGGTTGTGGGCATGGCATAATATCCAAGATTATAATATTGACATGTCTATCATGATACGATCCTTCTATCATTGTCCATGATAAACTACAAAGGTTTCCCATCCACTAATATATGAGAGTGAATAGTCTCTCTTCTCCTATTTTGGGTAGTGAGATTGAGTATTTTAGGTTCAGTGTTTACAATTATAATTGTGACATTAGACATTATTTTGATTAGAATATATGATTTTCTTCCCCTTGTATTGCACCATAGTTGACATCTAAGATTGCACTAGTAAATTTTTGTGTACATAATGATGCAGACCCCCCTTCTCTCCCTCGGGGTTGCACGACCTCTCGATCAAGGATCTTCGATTCTCTGAGCCTAATCGGCTCTCTGAACCTTAATGGTATCACTTGGGACTAAACACAGGCCCTTTCAGTCTTTTGGTGCAAGTTCTATAACACCCACAACCTCTTCCTTTGCACTACTAAACTATCGAGTTTTAGGCGATAGCTCTCCTTCCATTGGCCCTCTCTCGCATGTGACCTCGGGCTATGTCCTCACATAGTCACACAATTGCGAGGCGGTCTAGAGTGGTTTGGGGCCACACCATTTTTCTCCCCACAATTCACTATTAGCTGCCATGTATCCCTTTGGAAATACCATGGTTTCAATTGCGGCCCGCTCTAAGAATTTTAAAACCTGGTCACTTTCTATCCCTGCAATTAAGCATGACCGTCGATCTTGTGATCTCGGGCATTGCCTCTGGATTGAAGGATGAGATCTGTCCTCTCTCTGCCTTGGTCGACTATTAGTTAGCGATCCTTTTCCTCCTTTTGCACACACTCCCAGATCTCCACGATCTATCATTGCATGACCTCTTTCCAAAACGACGACTATGATTGATTTCGCCCTTCAGGCTTTGGGAGTTTCAACTCTCAACTCTTGCTTCCTCCAAAATACTTCCACCCGAAGTAGACGATCTATCGACACGTGTCCCTCATAGATCGACTATTGTGGTTCACTTCACTCTTCAGGCTTCGGGAGTTTCAATTCTCAATCTTTTCTTTCTCCCAAAGTGATTTTACCCAAAGATGATGATCTATCAACATGTGTCTCTCACATATCAATGGTTGTGGTTCACTTCGCATCTTCGGGCTTCAGGAGTTTTAACTCTCATACTTCGCTTTCTTTAAGAGTGATTTTACTCAAAGACGACGATCTGTTGACACGTGTCCCTCACAGATCAACGACCGTGGTTCACTTCTCTCTTCGGGCTTCAGGAGTTTCAATTCTCAACCTTCTTTTTCTACCAAAGTGATTTTACCTGAAGACGACGATCTATCGACGCATGTCCCTCACAGATCAACGGTTGTGGTTCACTTCGCTCTTCGGGCTTAAGGAGTTTCAATTCTCAATCTTCGCTTTCTCCCAGAGTTCTTTTACCCAAAGACGACGATCTGTCGACATGTGTCTCTCACAGATCGACGAATGTGGTTTACTTCAGTTCTTCAGGCTTCAAGAGTTTCAAGTCTCAGCCTTCGCTTTCTCTCGGAGTGCTTTTACCCAAAGACGACGGATCTTTGTCACGTGTCCTTCTAAATTGGATGGATACGATTTACTTCGGTTCCTTGGAGTTCGAGAGTTTCAACTCCTCACTGAAATCCTCGAAGTGAATTTCCCCTGAAGTCTCAGATCTGTTGACATGTAAACCCCTGGNTCCCGCTATCTCTCTTGATATTTCTCTCTCGAACCCTTTGACTCCTTAGAGGGTTACTTAGACACTTAGTCAAATTTCGGATCGGTGCACTCCTTGCAACAGGTTCTTACACAAGACTTAGCTTCTTGCGGGAGACTGTGCATGCCTTCCAACAGTCCCTTTGCACTCCTTGCAAATGGAAAGTTTACGCTATCTCTTATAAAATTTTGATTCTAAACCGACTCTGTCACTCTTTACAACATATTCTCATGCAAGACTTAGTTTCTTTCAGCCACTGTGCACACCTTGCAGCAGTCCCTTTCCAGTCCTTGCAAATAGAAGTTTCACGCTATCTCTTCCGAGCTTCTGAGTCGAAACATGTTCTGTCAACGCACTCCTTGCGGACTATATGCACACCTTGTGGACTATATGCACACCTTGCATGAACTCAACCAATATAAACAATTGGAACTTATCCAAACACTTCATAGTTTCATATACTCAACAACATAACTCATTCATTCATGAAAACAAAATAATAGGGAATTGTTAACAGTAGAAACACCATGCATTGGGTCAATTTTCCTTTGTTATATTCATTCAAATGCAATGGCTACAACTATGATAAAACAACAACTAAAAATTCAAGAACAACTAAATCTCAGTAATCTCCTACTAATTTGCGGCAGCCTCATTCGGGCATACAAAACCTCTATTTATCCTAGAGGACTCCTAGGGTTCCCTCCTACTACTCGTCTACTCGAGAAAAAAAACTAACTGCTACTTATTTTCTGTTACATTAAACTCTACTTGTGAAAATCCCATATCATTCGTGATCATTCAACTCCCAATCTTTTGATCTTCTTTAGTTTTTCAATCATTCAAAAAAAATATTTGTAGGAAACGCCAGTGCTTAAGATTTTGAATGATTCAAAGGCACGTTAAGGAACCGAGTTGTCTCTCCATGTATGCTTGCTGACGATGCTCCTGCATCATACTCCCCTGGAAAAAAATTCATGGACTCCTGTCCATGAACTCCTGCACTGAATTTCCATGCTTCTGGATATCAACTTCATTTTCCTAACTGGCATCTTCTATCGAGTGTCCCTTCCACTTGACCAAATATTCAAAATAGGTCTTCCTCCTAGTCTTGTTTCCAATCCTTTGATCAACGATCTTCTCCATCTGTGGTTTTTCTGCTACAGGCATTTGTTTTTCACATTGAATCTCTTTTTGACCTTTTGTTTTTCCTGCTTCATCTTCCTTGTAAGGATATAGGTCTGATATGTTGAATATGGGTGATATGCCCACATCATTTGGCAACTCAATCTCATAGGAATTTTCATCAAAATTCCTTAAGATATTACATGGCCCTATCTTCTTCATCTTCAACTTGTTATATGTTCCCCTAGGGAACCTTTCTTTCTTGAGGTGTGCCAGAACCTGATCTCCTACTTCAAATTGAAGTTCTTTGCGATGTTGATCAACTATGCCCTTGTACTCTTGGCTATAGTTCTGTAACTTCTCTTTGATCTGGCTATGGAGCTTCTGTATTTTTGTAGCAAAATCTTCTGCTCCAACACTTATGATCTCACTATGTTCTGAGTCTCTCAACTCAGATACTCCCCTTGGCTTCATTCCATACGATATTTGGAATGGGATCTTTCCAGTGCTCCTGTTTGGTGAGTCATTGTATGCAAATTCATCTTGTGGAAGAATCTGATCCCACTAACTATGATGCTCAGTGACCAGACTCCTCAATACATTTCCCAAACTTTTGTTCACCACCTCAGTCTATCCATTTGTCTAAGGGTGATAATTTGAGTTGAAGGACAAATCTGTCCCCAACTTCTTCCACCGTGTTCTCCAGAAATGACCAACAAATTTGGTGTCTCTGTCTGAGACAATGCTTATGGGTAATCCATGAAGTTGAACAACTTCTTTGAAAAATAAATTTGCAACATGTGTTTCATCACTAGTCTTCTAGCATGGGATAAAGTGTGCCATCTTTGAAAATCTATCCACCACCACAAATATGGAATTACATCCCCTTTGTGTTCTTGACAGTCCCAATAAAAAATCCATGATTATTGCGTCCCAAGGCTTCTTTGGTATTGTCAATGGTTGATATAATCCAGTGTTCTGTCATTTTCCTTTTGCATGTTGGTAGATTCTACATCTGTTCACAAACTTTATCACTTATGTTCTCATACCTAGCCAATAGTATGAACTTCTCAACAGTGCAAATGTTTTATCATGGCCGAAATGTCCAACCAATCCTCCATTATTCTTTTCTTTCAAAAGGTTATCCCTCATTGAGAATTTTGGTATGCACAATTGATTTCCCTTGAACAACAATCCCTCTTGAATCATATACTATGTCCACTGGCTCCTGTCTCTCAGCATAGGATTTGCACATGCTTCGCATGCTTCCTTGAAATATGGATCATCACTATACATTTCCTTAAGGTGTTCAAACCCTATGGTCTTCACCTGCAACTCCTATAGAATCAAACATCTCATGATCAATGCATCAACAAATTTGTTAGCATTTCCAGAAATGTGTTTTATGAAAAAAGTAAAATTCTGCATAAACTCAATCCACTTTGCATGTCTCTGATTCAATTTTTCCTNATTGGGATGTATATCTTGGCTCTAGATCCCAATTTAACGACTACCCTCGATAAGTGGTCTTCGACAATGTTTCCCCCTACAACTTCTTCAACTTCTATTTCTTCACTTTCTTCCTCACTGATGTCCCCAACATTAGGTGCTCTCCTCTGTGCTGCCTCCATCGCCTCTAATCTTGCACGAAGATATCTCATTTCTCTTTCTACAACGTGATTGGATATAGGCGTCTCCACACGTATCCTCGGTGGCATTGTGCTGATTGTTCCTCACACACAAAGTACAACTTCGAGCTCTCTTTTTCTACCCGAAACAACTTTAGGCTCTGATACCACTTGATGTTGTAACACTCTGTTTCCCCCAGCTTGTAAATATAACTATAATAGCCAAGAGACTATGGAAAACTCCATATGTGTGAATATTGATTCGATTGACCTTTTGTTTGAAAGGTAAACAAATTCAAACCTATTTATTTACTAGAAAATAGAAAAGTTTTTCATGATTGCTGGGAGAGGGGTGCACTTAGAAAGAACATGAATGCTATACAAAGATATGGTGAAGGGGACCGAGAGTGGTTGTGTTAACCTTCACCAAACCAATACTTACTGGATTTAATTGTTGAGGACCAGAACAATCCTTTGACCCAGAAATGAATTACAGTCAGGTTGGTAGGTGGGAAGACATCCTCAATAGTTAATGAAGGGATGGGGCATAACACCCATATGTAAGGGTTCCAAACTTGACCGCAGGATGGGAATTCGAGCCACAGGTGACCTTGCTGAAAGAGGAGAGAAAGGAAGGTGTGGTGGGAAGAAGGAGTCATGTGAAGAGTGCAAAGTCAGGAGGTGAATCTATTGGGTTCAAGGAAGAACTGGAAATAAGCGTTATGGTCATAGGAAATGGTAGAGAAGGTTATGATACAAGCTGATAAACGAGGTTGGTGCTCCTTGCTTGGTATCGTATAAACCATTATCAGGATCTTGCAGGAGGAGGAGAATAACCTTCGTCCCTACTGTTGTTGAGCCAGAAGAAAAGATTGTNGTTGCATCACATCTCACTTGAAATGTCTTCCCGAAATTTGGCAAGACCAGAATTGGTCATTCTGTTATCTTCTCCTTCAATATATTGAAGCTCCTCTCGGCCTCCTCTGTCCAATTAAAATACTTGTGCCTCTTCTTCACTGTATCCATCATTGGTGCCCAAATTCCACTAAAATTTCTAATGAACTTCCTATAGAAACTTGTAAATCCATGGAAGCTTCTCACTTCAAACATACTCCTTGGTGATGGTCATTCTTTGATTGTTTTCACCTTCTCTAGATCCATCTTCAATTTATTTGAAGAGATCACAAAACCCAAGTAAATGAGCTATGTCTTCATAAAAGAGGACTTCTTCAGATTTATCAACAACTTCTCCTGTTGTAGTCTCCTCATCACTAATGTTAGTTGTCTCAAATGATCCTCTTTATTCTTTCTAAAGAATAATATATCATCCAGATATACAACCACAAACTTACCAATAAAATCTTTCAGTATTTCATTCATCAACCTCATAAAAATACTTGGGGCATTTGTTAAGCCAAATGGCATAACAAGCCACTCATACAACCCTTCATTTGTCTTAAAGGTTGTTTTCCACTCATCACCTTCTCTCATCCTTTTCTGGTGATATCCACTTTTCAAATCTATCTTAGAAAACAAATTTGCTCCACTTAAACAATCCATTAAGTCATCCATTCTTGGCAAAGGAAATCTATACCTGATGGTGATCTTGTTTATGGCTCTCGAGTCTGTACACATTCTCCATCCTCCATCCTTATTTGGACTCAACACAGTTGGTATTGTGCATGGACTCAAGCTTTCTCTAACCAAACCCTTGTCTAATAACTCCGAGACTTGTCTCCTTACCTCCTCATTCTCTTTAGGTGTCAATCTGTATGCTGCTTTGTTTGACAGACTTGCTCCTGGTATCAAATCAATATGATGGTTGATACTTCTGATGGGTGGTAATGAGTTACGCAACTCATTCACTACTATGTCAACAAAGTTCTCCAACAATTCCTAAACTTCTTCAAGAAAATCATCCATAGAATTACTTGTAAAGACAACTTTGGGTTTCATCACCACAACAAACTGCATCTCCTGTTCCTTCTTGACCTCACTTAGGAGTTCTTTCCCACTCATAATAAGTATGCTTGTGACGGATTCTTCTTTTACTTTCTTCTCCTCTATTGGGAACAACATGTGTGTCCTACCATTCTTCTCCAAGGTGTAAGTATTTTTTCTCCCATCATGAATGAAATTTATATCAAACTGCCATGGTCTTCCCAACAAAACATGGCATACATCCACGGAAATTACATCACACATAATTTCATCTCTATATCCTCCTATTTTAAATTCAACGAGGCATTATCTAGTGACCATTACTTGGTGTCCTTTCTGCAACCATGAGAATTTATATGGCTTTGGATGTGCTTTTGTCTCCAGCTCCAATTTCTCCACCATCTCTGTGGATACTAGATTGTCAGTGCTCCCATTGTCAATTATCACCTTGCATACTTTGTCTTTAGCCTTGCAAGCTATCCTGAATAAACTGTTGCTTTGTACTAATTTTTCAACTTCTGGTTTTGGCTTCAAGAGAACCTTCCTTAGCATCAAATATATTCCATCCTCTGCTCCTTCTACCTCAAAATTCAACTTCTGAGCTTCTGAAATGTGAGCTTCACCTCCCTCTTTCTTTCTCTCGAGACATTCCCAAGATATGTGTCCTGTCTTTCCACATGCATAACATCTCACCTCCCCTCCTCTACTTCTTCCTCTTCCTCTTCCTCTAGAAGAACTTCTTCCACCACTTTGTCTCCCTGGAGAACTTCCTCCTCTTTCTGAGTGACTGTGTGGTTTCTCAGTCTCATCTTTGGTTTTATGTGCCTTGTCATGGGCAACTCCCTTTCCTTTGTTAGAGATTCTACCTCTGCCTCGCTGGATTTGTTTTCTATCCAACTTCTCCTCTACTTTCAGTGCAATCTGATAATCATCCTCTACTGTCCTCACTGACATCATGGTGATCTCATCCTGGATTTCATATCTCAAGCCATTTATATATCTAGCAATTGTTGCTTCATCTTTCTCTCTTTGTCCAGTACTGATATTCAACTTGTAGAAATCCTTTGTGTACTCCTTCACTGTCATACCCTTCTGTCTCAGGTTCTGCAACTTCCTGAACATATTTATCTGATAATATTTGGGCATGAATTTATCCTTCATCTTGGCCACCAATCTGTCCCAATTCTTTATCTTCTATTTGTCTTTGCTTCTCCTCTCATCCTGCAATTCATCCCACCATAGTGTTGCATGTCCTTTCAACCTAGGGACAACATGTCTCACCTTCTTCTCCTCATCGACATCTTCATAGTCAAAATATTTTTCCATGGATCTTATCCAATCCAACAGCTCTTCAACATCCAAATTGCCTTCATACATTGGGATGTCTATCTTGGCTCTAGATCCCAATTTAACGACTACCCTCGGTAAGCGGTCTTCGACAATGTTTCCCCCTACAACTTCTTCAACTTCTATTTCTTCACTTTCTTCCTCACTGATGTCCCCAACATTAGGTGCTCTCCTCTGTGTTTCCTCCATCCCCTCTAATCTTGCACGAAGATATCTCATTTCTCTTTCTACAACGTGATTGGATATAGGTGTCTCCACACGTATCCTCGGTGGCATTGTGTTGATTGTTCCTCACACACAAAGTACAACTTCGAGCTCTCTTTTTCTACCCGAAACAACTTTAGGCTCTGATACCACTTGATGTTGTAACACTTTGTTTCCCCCAGCTTGTAAATATAACTATAATGGCCAAGAGACTATGGAAAACTCCATATGTGTGAAAATATTGATTCGATTGACCTTTTGTTTGAAAGGTAAACAAATGCAAACCTAGTTATTTACTAGAAAATAGAAAAGTTTTTCATGATTGCTGGGAGAGGGGTGCACTTAGAAAGAACATGAATGCTATACAAAGAGATGGTAAAGGGGACCGAGAGTGGTTGTGTTAACCTTCACCAAACCAATACTTACTGGATTTAATTGTTGAGGACCAGAAAAATCCTTTGACCCAGAAATGAATTACAGTCAGGTTGGTAGGTGGGAAGACCTCCTCAATAGTTAATGAAGGGATGGGGCATAACACCCATATGTAAGGGTTCCAAAATTGACCGCAGGATGGGAATTCGAGCCACAGGTGACCTTGCTGAAAGAGGAGAGAAAGGAAGGTGTGGTGGGAAGAAGGAGTCATGTGAAGAGTGCAGAGTCAGGAGGTGAATCTATTGGGTTCAAGGAAGAACTAGAAATAAGCGTTATGGTCATAGGAAATGGTAGAGAAGGTTATGATACAAGTTGATAAACGAGGTTGGTGCTCCTTGCTTGGTATCGTATAAACCATTATCAGGATCTTGCAGGAGGAGGAGAATAACCTTCGTCCCTACTGTTGTTGAGCCAGAAGAAAAGATTGTGTTGCAGAGAATCGTGGTCTATCTCGGGGGTGGCTAGTGGTAAATTCATTTGGAGTGACTGAGCCTATGGTTGGGTGTAAACAGGCAGCCCTTCCAGTAATCACTTTACATTGTCTAGTTCTGATAAGTATTTTCCCTACTTTATTTGTTGAATTGGAATAATGGATGAATACTTGGAATTATACATATATATGCATTTATAAATGTCTTATGTGTGAAATGAATATGTTATGTGTATGCCTTCATCTCCTTGTGAATTTACACTTCCAATTGGTAGATTGCATGCCCAGTTTAACTTCGGAGGCTTCCCGAGGCATAAGTTGTTAAGATGGTCAAGATAGGAGATATCGGGTCGACCCGAAACCATCCGTATGAAGAGGATACCTCTTCCAGACCCCTTTGCCATGCGACTGGAATTCCAGACCCAAGTCCTTAATTCTTTCATAGTAAAGCTCAGGAGGGGTAGCGAAGTTGAAGCCTTGAAAACAGGAGGTCTCTTCGTTTAGAAGATGAGCGGAAGAGATATGTTTGAAAGGACCCATAGGACCAATACCTAGGAACCTTGGACTAAGCCTAAGGGGGCCATGTTCCCTTAGCCTCATAGCTCCAGAAATTCGGGACTTTAGAGTAGGACTAACCTTACTAGCCTTACGTGGACTGAAGGTGACCAGGAGACTCGATCTCCCATGAGATTTATCGGAGATAGGTAGTCCCCTAGGTGGTTGGGTGGACCTATCTCGCCAATTAAACTGAGGCCTAAAATCCCGAAGGTCAGAGCTGCGAAGTACCCAGTACCATAGATTGTGGGATCCTTCAGATCCTTTCCCAACCATCGTCATATCGGGGACACGTGGCGCTAGTCCCTGTACTTCAGAGATTGGATGCTTTGGAAGGTAAGATGATTTTTCTTAGAAATAATCTCGAACACCGAAACCTTGAGGTAACCAGAGCTGCAGATCTATAGGTCTACGTGACTGGATCTCAATCGTGAAATTTGAGGAATGTAGAAGCCTGGCAGCCCGAGGTGACGAGGCACAATGATGTCATCCCTGGTGACGTGGATCCAAACTTAATGAGCCACGTGCCACCTATTTTCATGCGCATCACCTACCCCATAGGACCCTTGGATCGTGACATGCATCACCCTGAGTGAGGGCATGTGTCGCCCCTGATCCAACTACGTGTCCACCTAGCCAACGTGGTCAGGGAAGGGACTGGGACTCCGAGAGTCCGTAACTTCAGAACTTTGGAGGATTTGGAGCATAGTATCATAGAGAGTCCAAAGAAGATCCGAAGCTCGAATTAGTAGAGTATATTTGAATCGTCTGTTAGAAATGATAGGCATCATCATCTTTCGCACTTCGTAGCGGAAGTACTCCAGATGAGTGGAAGAGTGGATAGTCAAGAAATACTGAAGCCTAAGACCCGAAGTCAATCTCAGTTGTTGGATGTGACCAGAGTATGGACCATTGATTCGACCCATGTTTGTCTGCGATTTTAGAATTCGATGGAATCAGAGTCAGGTGAGTCAAGAACACCCGAATTCTGAAGTCCTGATGCACGCAAGGAACCTATTGAGTCAGATCCACATGGAAGTCCCACGACCTCGACCAATGAACACCCGAGGAGCTTGAGAGAGGTGTATCCACCATTTTTGAGCTCGGTTCTGAGTATGGTAACCGTGGCGGGAAAGCCCTGGATGAGCATAATGGGATTTGAGACCACGTATGGAGGTCTCGAGTTCTTGAGAAGAACAAAATTTCGACGCCCCACCGTGGGTGTGTTACAAATTGGTATCAGAGCATGGTTACAACACTTGGCCAGCTTGGTCTCATGGACAAGTTGCATAAAAACCACATTAAATGGATTTAAGGGTGACACCCTACCTTACTTCCTTCCAAAAAGTCTGGTTAAGCCCTTATTACAGAAAAGAATGAAAGATTCATGTTTTGTGTATGTGTATTTAAGAATTATGAGCTATGTGTTGTTCATGAAATAATATACTATTAGATAATAGCAAGTGTTTTGTCAACACTCAAGTGGTCGGTCAGTTGCAGGAAACTGCGATCATAAGGGATGGTGATGCGCCATGAAGTGGGGGATGGCTCCCAAAATAGAGACGAAGAATCTGACGAGAGGAGGGTGGTAGAGACTCCTATGGATCTGGATGAAACTGTAAGGAGCCTTATGGACGAATTACAGAGCTGCAAGACCGACAACGAGAGATTGATAAAAGAGCAAGAGAATCAAATGGAAATTAATGCAGTCATGTTGCAGATTTTATTTGACATACAGAGACAGCTGTAGCATGGACCTACAACCAGTCATGTGGATCGATGACAGACAAAGAGGAGCCAAAGTCCACCTGAGATACGAAAACTTGGTCCCATGAGTGGCCACACTAGGAGGAGTACTCGAGGAATATCCAACCTAGAGACAGGGGATATTCATCGAGAGAATCCTCTGGAAAGGAAAGTAGCGACTCAGAGGGATCTTCTAGTAGTAAAACTAGCTCACATTCTCAAAGGAAAAGGAAGAAACAAAAGCATTCCAAAAGTCATGACCTTGAAGAGTTCAAGAAAGCCAAACCACCCTCTTTCGATGGTGAGATTAAGAAAGGGGAAGAGGCAGAAGTTTGGCTTCTTGGACTAAAGAAGTACTTCAGAGTCCATGATTTCTCTAAAAAATTGAAGGCTCAAATAGCCACCTTCAACCTAAATGGAAAGGCTTCCATTTGGTGGGAAGAACTTAAGAATGTGAAAGGAATCCATGAAGAGGACCTATATTGGAAACGGTTTGAGAAACGCTTCAAGAAGAAGTATCTGTCAGAAAAATGTTTCGATGAGAAGACTAAAGAGTTCTATGAACTCAAACTGGGACAACTCACCATAGAGGAATATGTCAGTAAATTCCTTGAGTTGCTAAGGTATGTACCCTACATAAAAGAGGAAAAGGTAAAAGTGCAATGATTTATCAGTGGGTTACCTCAGACCTACCAGAACAGGATTGAGTTTGACAAGCCAAAGACCTTAGAAGACACTATCTGGAAGGCAAGGTATTGTTATGAACAGTTTGGGCATCAGACAGAACCTCATGAGGACTGGAAGCAGAAGAATAGTTTGGGGTTCAAGAAGAAGGGGTTTAAATCCCCAAGATTTAAGAACTATAGGAAGGATTCAAGGATGATACTTCCTACCCGAAGTGTGCACTAGCATAATTTCCCCTCCCATAGTGGAAATAAACCTTTTGGATCAACCCCCGGAAANGGGACTTTAGAGTAGGACTAACCTTACTAGCCTTACGTGGACTGAAGGTGACCAGGAGACTCGATCTCCCATGAGATTTATCGGAGATAGGTAGTCCCCTAGGTGGTTGGGTGGACCTATCTCGCCAATTAAACTGAGGCCTAAAATCCCGAAGGTCAGAGCTGCGAAGTACCCAGTACCATAGATTGTGGGATCCTTCAGATCCTTTCCCAACCATCGTCATATCGGGGACACGTGGCGCTAGTCCCTGTACTTCAGAGATTGGATGCTTTGGAAGGTAAGATGATTTTTCTTAGAAATAATCTCGAACACCGAAACCTTGAGGTAACCAGAGCTGCAGATCTATAGGTCTACGTGACTGGATCTCAATCGTGAAATTTGAGGAATGTAGAAGCCTGGCAGCCCGAGGTGACGAGGCACAATGATGTCATCCCTGGTGACGTGGATCCAAACTTAATGAGCCACGTGCCACCTATTTTCATGCGCATCACCTACCCCATAGGACCCTTGGATCGTGACATGAATCACCCTGGGTGAGGGCATGTGTCGCCCCTGATCCAACTACGTGTCCACCTAGCCAACGTGGTCAGCGAAGGGACTGGGACTCCGAGAGTCCGTAACTTCATAACTTTGGAGGATTTGGAGCATAGTATCATAGAGAGTCCAAAGAAGATCTGAAGCTCGAATTAGTAGAGTATATTTGAATCGTCCGTTAGAAATGATAGGCATCATCATCTTTCGCACTTCGTAGCGGAAGTACTCCAGATGAGTGGAAGAGTGGAGAGTCGATAAATACTGAAGCCTGAGACCCGAAGTCAATCTCAGTTGTTGGATGTGACCAGAGTATGGACCGTCGATTCGACCCATGTTTGTCTGGGAGTTTAGAATTCGATGGAATCAGAGTCAGGTGAGTCAAGAACACCCGAATTCTGAAGTCCTGATGCACGCAAGGAACCTATTGAGTCAGATCCACATGGAAGTCCCACGAACTCGACCAATGAACACCCGAGGAGCTTGAGAGAGGTGTATCCACCATTTTTGAGCTCGGTTCTGAGTATGGTAACCGTGGCGGGAAAGCCCTGGATGAGCATAATGGGATTTGAGACCACGTATGGAGGTCTCGAGTTCTTGAGAAGAACAAAATTTCGACGCCCCACCGTGGGTGTGTTACAAATTGGTATCAGAGCATGGTTACAACACTTGGCCAGCTTGGTCTCATGGACAAGTTGCATAAAAACCACATTAAATGGATTTAAGGGTGACACCCTACCTTACTTCCTTCCAAAAAGTCTGGTTAAGCCCTTATTACAGAAAAGAATGAAAGATTCATGTTTTGTGTATGTGTATTTAAGAATTATGAGCTATGTGTTGTTCATGAAATAATATACTATTAGATAATAGCAAGTGTTTTGTCAACACTCAAGTGGTCGGTCAGTTGCAGGAAACTGCGATCATAAGGGATGGTGATGCGCCATGAAGTGGGGGATGGCTCCCAAAATAGAGACGAAGAATCTGACGAGAGGAGGGTGGTAGAGACTCCTATGGATCTGGATGAAACTGTAAGGAGCCTTATGGACGAATTACAGAGCTGCAAGACCGACAACGAGAGATTGATAAAAGAGCAAGAGAATCAAATGGAAATTAATGCAGTCATGTTGCAGATTTTATTTGACATACAGAGACAGCTGTAGCATGGACCTACAACCAGTCATGTGGATCGATGACAGACAAAGAGGAGCCAAAGTCCACCTGAGATACGAAAACTTGGTCCCATGAGTGGCCACACTAGGAGGAGTACTCGAGGAATATCCAACCTAGAGACAGGGGATATTCATCGAGAGAATCCTCTGGAAAGGAAAGTAGCGACTCAGAGGGATCTTCTAGTAGTAAAACTAGCTCACATTCTCAAAGGAAAAGGAAGAAACAAAAGCATTCCAAAAGTCATGACCTTGAAGAGTTCAAGAAAGCCAAACCACCCTCTTTCGATGGTGAGATTAAGAAAGGGGAAGAGGCAGAAGTTTGGCTTCTTGGACTAAAGAAGTACTTCAGAGTCCATGATTTCTCTAAAAAATTGAAGGCTCAAATAGCCACCTTCAACCTAAATGGAAAGGCTTCCATTTGGTGGGAAGAACTTAAGAATGTGAAAGGAATCCATGAAGAGGACCTATATTGGAAACGGTTTGAGAAACGCTTCAAGAAGAAGTATCTGTCAGAAAAATGTTTCGATGAGAAGACTAAAGAGTTCTATGAACTCAAACTGGGACAACTCACCATAGAGGAATATGTCAGTAAATTCCTTGAGTTGCTAAGGTATGTACCCTACATAAAAGAGGAAAAGGTAAAAGTGCAATGATTTATCAGTGGGTTACCTCAGACCTACCAGAACAGGATTGAGTTTGACAAGCCAAAGACCTTAGAAGACACTATCTGGAAGGCAAGGTATTGTTATGAACAGTTTGGGCATCAGACAGAACCTCATGAGGACTGGAAGCAGAAGAATAGTTTGGGGTTCAAGAAGAAGGGGTTTAAATCCCCAAGATTTAAGAACTATAGGAAGGATTCAAGGATGATACTTCCTACCCGAAGTGTGCACTAGCATAATTTCCCCTCCCATAGTGGAAATAAACCTTTTGGATCAACCCCCGGAAATACCGACAACCCAAAGAAGGAACCCTTGAAATGTTGAGGTTGTGGAGAAGAACATATACTGAGGGACTATCCACACAGATAGAAGAACAATAGGAGAGTTTACAACATCCAAGAAGCTACCACCATCAATGATGTGGCTAGGAGTATGCCACGAATTTATGCAATTGTGGATAATAAACAAGCCGACCACCAAGCTTCAGTGGTGGAGATGGAAGGTATGATTGCCAACCATATAGTTTCTATTTTAATTGAACTTCGTTCTATTTTTAGTTATGTGGCCCCTTAGAATGTTGATAAGTGTAAATTGCAGCCACATAGACATGCTAAGCGATGGTTGGTACAACTAGCCATTGGCACCAAAAGAAAAGTAGCGGAGGTCATACTAACTTTCCAATTCATTATGGATGGATTGCCCACCCAAGCTACCCTCAACATACTTCCTCTAGGATCTTATGACCTATTGATTGGTATGGATTGGATAGCTACATATAAAACTAAGTTAGAATGTTACCATAAAACCTTAGAATGTATAAATGAAGAAGGGATAAAGATAACCCTCCGAGGAATTCATAAGCTTGTCTCAGTAAGACGAATATCATCCCTTCAAATGAAGAAGTATTGCAGAAAGGGATGTCCTCTATACGCAATATAGGTGTTGAATACTGTTGAGGATGACAGACCAAAACTAAAGGACCACCCACTATTAAGGGAGTATAGAGATTTGTTTCCAGAAGAGGTATTGGGTTTACCCCTGAGAAGAGACATTGACTTATCAATAGCACTTGCACCAGGAGCAGTGCCAGTGTCTAGGACACCCTATAAAATGAGTACACTCGAACTAGTTGAGCTCAAGCTACAACTAAAAGAAATGATGGAAAAAGGCTACATCCAACCTAGTGTATCTCCATGGGGAGCACTAGTCCTGTTTGTGAAGAAGAAATATGGCACATTATGACTGTGCATAGATTATAGACAACTCAATTAGACAACCATAAAGAAAAAGTATCCCTTTCCAAGAATCGATGACTTGTTCGATCAATTAGGAGGTGCTTCCATTTTCTCAAAGATTGACTTGAGATATGGATACCATCAAGTCCGAATCAAGGATGAAGACATCTACAAAACCGCCTTCAGGACAATATATGGTCACTATGAATTTGTGGTAGTGCCATTTGGACTAACCAATGCCCCTGCCACTTTTATGTTCTTGATGAACAATGTACTCAGAAAATTCTTGGACATATTTGTATTGGTTTTTATTAATGATATCTTAATCTACTCCAAGAATAGAGAGGAGCATGAAGAACATCTTAGACTTGTACTTCAAGCGCTAAGAGAGCATCAACTCTACGCTAAGTTTAGCAAGTGTGATTTTTTCTAGAAGAAAGTACATTACTTGGGCCATGTTATATCTAAAGAAGGGGTGGCAGTAGACCCTAACAAGATCAGATCTATCATGGAATGGCCTACCCCAAATGATGTTTCGGATATCAGATCCTTTATGGGCTTAGTAGGATACTATAGGAGGTTTATAAAAGGATTTTCCAAGATTGGTTGTCCAATCACTACCCTCCAGAAGAAGGGGGTTAAATTCATTTGGACACCAGAATGTGAAGAAAGATTTCAGTCACTAAAATACCTTTTGACCCATGCACCCGTGCTGAAGATCGTCGACCCCGATAACGATTTCCTCGTGTGTACATATTCCTTCAAGGAAGGACTCAGGGGAGTCATTATGCAAGAAGGATGTGTGATTTTATATGAGTCCGGAAAATTGAATGAGCACAAAATTAATTATGTGACCCACGATCTAGAGTTGGCTGCCATAGTGCATGCTTTAAAAATGTGGAGGAATTACCTTCTGGATAGGGGATTCATACTTATGAAAGACCATTGTGGGTTGAGGCACCTATTTGATCAACCAAAACTCAATTCTAGACAAGCTAGATGGATGGCTCTCCTTAGCGAGTTTTATTTTGAAATCAAACATATCAAAGGAAAGGAAAACATGTGATGCCCTTAGCAGAAGTATGAAAACAATTCACCTGGCAGTGGTGAGCACCTGTGAAACGAATGTCAGAGGAAGAGTCAGGAATGGACAAGAAACATATTCATTCTTCAAGACCATGACATCGTACCTGAAGCAAGAACCCATAGGGCTAAAGTATGAAGGCTACCAGATGTTGGATGGAGGTCCACTAACTTACTGAAACATATTGTATATCCCAATTTGTGATGACTTGAAGAGGTTTATAATGGACGAATTGCACAAGAGACCATACATTGGCCATCCGGGTTATGAAAAAATGATCACGGCCACAAGGAAACAATTCTATTGGCCTGGATTGAAAATGGACATAGTTGAATATTTAGCTAAATGTCTAGAATGCAAGCAAGTTAAGGTAGAACACCGACACCCAGCAGGGTTGTTGCAACCTCTACCAATTCCATAATGGAAGTGGGAGACCATCTCCATGGATTTCATCACCGGATTACCAAAACCGACCAAGCAAAATGATGTCATCATGGTAGTGGTGGACAAGTTGAGCAAGTCAACTCAATTCATTCCCATCAAATCGACTTGCAAGGCAATATATATTTCCAACATATTCATGAAGGATATATTCAGACTGCATGGCATGCCTAAGGAGATCATATCTAACATAGAAACGAAATTCACTTCAAGCTTTTGGAAATCCTTGATGGTTGGTTTTGAGACTAAACTGTTGTTTAGCACAGCCTATCACCCTCAAACCGATGGATAGACTGAAAGAGTAAACCAAATATTAGAATATGTGCTAAGGATGAATGTAATGCATCAATCTAAGAAGTGGGAATGCTACCTGCCACTCGTAGAATTCGCCTACAACAACGATTATCAAGAATCACTGAAGATGAGCCCTTTTGAAGCTCTCTATGGTAGACCATGCAGAACTCCAGTCAGCTGGAGTAATCCCATGGATAAAATTACAACCGGACCCGACATGTTGAAAGAAATGGAACAACAAGTGGTTTAGATAAAGAAAAATCTAAAAATCGCTCAGGATAGACAGAAAATTGCGCCGATGGAAAGAGAACCCCCAGAGAATTCAAGACAAGAGACCATGTCTATCTCAGAGTTAGGCCCAAGAAGAGTTCCCTAAGGATGGGAGCTTGTGCCAAGATGGAACCTAGATATTGTGGACCCTTTGAAGTTTTAGATAGAGTGGGACCTGTAGCCTATAGGCTAGTACTCCCTCCCACAATAAAGGCACATAATGTTTTCCATGTTTAATTATTGAAGAAATATGTACATGATTTTAATCATATAATTGACTGGCCTTTGATCCGGGTGGAATTGGAGGGAGACTTCCTGCCAGAACCTCAATGCATAATAGACAGGAAGTAAACCTCACTCAGGAATGAACCATTGCACAAGTCAAGGTGCAGTGGAAACACTTTGGCCCAGATGAGTTCATGTGGGAAATGGAGGATGCCATGAGACATGCATATCCATTTTTGTTCACTTATGTATATACATAGCACGTTAATAGATATAACATTGAGGACAATGTTCCTTTAAGGGGGAGGGAATTGTAACACCATGTTTCTTCCAGCTTGTAAATATAAATATAATGGCCAAGAAACTATGGAAAACTCCATATGTGTGAATATTGATTTGATGGACCTTTTGTTTGAAAGGTAAACGAATGTAAACCTAGTTATTTACTAGAAAATGGACAATTTTTGAATGAATGTTGGGAGGGGGGTGTACTTAGAAAGACCACAAATTCTATACAAATATATGTTGAAGGGGACCAAGAATGGTTGCATTAACCTTCACCAAACCAGTACTTACTGGATTTAATTTCTCAGGACCAGAAGAACCCTTTGACCTAGAAATGAATTACAGTCAGGATGGTAGGTGGGACGACCTCCTTAAGAGTTAATGAGGGGATGTGGCATATCACCCATCTGTAAGGCTTCCAGACTTGACTGCGGGTTGGGAATTCGAGCCACACACGACCTTGCTGAAAGAGGCAAGAAAGGAAGGTGTGGTGGGCAGAAGGCGGCCTGCGAAGAGTGCAAAGATGGAAGGTGGATCTCTCGGGTTCAAGGAAGAACTGGAAATAAGCATTCTAGTCATAGGAAATGGTAGAGAAGGTTATGACACAAGATGATAAACAAGGTCGGTCCTCCTTTCTTGGTATCGTATAAACCATTGCCAGGATCTTGCGGGAGGAGGAGAGTGACCTCCGTCCCTACTGTTGTTGAGCTAGAAGAAAACATTGTGTTGTAGAGAATCGTGGTCTAGCTCAGGGGTGGCTAGTGGTAAATCCATTTGGAGTGACTGAGCCTATGGTTGGATGGAAATGGGCACCCCTTCCAGCAGTCTCTTTACATTGTCTGGTTCTGATAAGTATTTTCCCTAATTTATTTGTTGAACTGAAATAATGGATGAATACTTGGACTTATACATATATATGCATTTATAAATGTCTTTTGTGTGAAATGGATATGTTATGTGTATGMCTTCATCTCCTTGTGAATTTACACTTCCAACTGATAGATTGCATGCCCAGTTTAACTCYAGAGGCTTCTCGAGGCACAAGTTGTTGAGATGGTCAAGATAAGAGATATTGTGTCRACCCGAAACCATCCATATGAAGAGGATACYTCTTCCYAATCCCTTTGTTGTGCGACCAGAATGCCAGATCCAAGTCCTTAKCCCTTTCATGGTAAAGCTTAGGAGGGGTAGCGAAGTTGAAGCCTTGAAAAGAGGAGGTCTCTTCGTTTAGAAGATGAGCATAAGAGATTCGTTCGAAAGGACCCATAGGATCGATRCCCAGGAACCTTGGACTAAGCCTAAGGAGGCCATGTTCCCTTGACCTTGTAGCTCCAAAAKTTCGGGACTTTGGAGTAAGACCGACCTTACTAGCCTTACGCGAACTGTAGGTGATCGGGAGACTCGGTCTCCTGTGAGATTTAGCGGTGATAGCTAGTCCCCCGGGTGGTTGGGTGGACCTATCTCGCCAATTAAATTGAGACCTGAAACCCCGAAGGCCGGAGCTATGAAGGACCCAGTATCGTAGATCGTGGGATCCTTCGGATCCTTTCCTAATCGTCGTCATATCGGGGACACGTGGTGCTAGTCCCTGTACTTCGGAGATTGGACGCTTCAGAAGGTAAGAGGAGTTTTCTTAGTAATACTCTCGAACATTGAAACCTCGAGGTAACCAGAGCTGCAGATATATAGGTCTACGTGACTGGATCTCAACCGTGAAATTTAAGGAATGTAGAAGCCTTCCAGCCCAAGCTGACGAGGCACAGCGACATCATCCCTGGTGACGTGGATCCAAACTTAACGAGCCATGTGCCACTTGGTTTCATGCATATCACCTACACCATAGGACCCTTGGATTATGATGTGCATCACCCCGGGTGAGGGCACGTGTCTCCTCTTATCCAACTACGTGTCAGTCCCTGGTACATGCCCACCTAGCCAACGTGGTTGGTGAAGGGACTGGGACTCCAAGAGTCTGGAACTTTGGAACTTCGGAGGATTTGGAGCATAGTATCATAGAGAGTCCAAAGAAGATATGAAGCATGAATTAGCAGAGTATATCTTAATCGTCTGTTAGAAATGATAGGTGTTGTCATCTTCCACACTTCGTAGTAGAAGTACTCCAGATGAGTGGAAGAGTGGAGGGTCGAGAACTCTCGAAGCCCGAGACCCGAAGTCAATCTCAGTCGTTGGCTGTGACCAGAGTATGGACTGTCGATTCGACTTGTGTCTGTCTACGAGTTTCGAATTTGGCAGAATCAGAGTCAGGTAAGTCAAGAACACTCAAATTCCGAAGTCCCGATGTGCGCAAGGAACCTATTGAGTCAGACCCACGTGGAAGTCCCGTGGCCTCGACCAATGAACGCCCGAGGAGCTTGAGAGAGGTGTATCCACCAGTTCTTAGCTCAGTTCTGAGTATGGTAACAGCGGTGGGAAAGCCCTGGACAAGCATAATGGGATTTGAGACCCTATATGGAGTTCTCAAGTTCTTGAGAAGAACAAAATTTCAATGCCCCACCGTGGGTGTGTTACAGATACAGACCCCCTTCTCTCCCTTGGGGTTGTGTGACCTCCCGCTCAAGGATCTTCGATTCTCTAAGCCCTTTCAGTATTTTGGTGCAGGTTATATGACACCTGCAACCTCTTCCTTTGCGCTACTGAACTATCAAGTTTTAGGCGCTAGCTCTCCTTCCGTTGGTCGTCTCCTGCATGTGACCTCAAGTTATGTCCTCACATATTCACGTGATTGAGGGGCAGTCTAGAGTGGTTTGGGACCACACCACTTTTCTCCTTGCAATTCACTATCAACTGCCACGTATCCCTTGGCAATACCATGGTTTCAATTGTGGCTAGCTCTAAGAATTTTAAAACCTAGTCACTTTCTGTCCCCGTAATTAAGTGTGACCGTCGATCTTGTGATATCGGGCGTTTTCTTTGGATCAATGCTGAGATATATCCTCTCTCTGCCTTGGTCAACTATTAGTCAACGACCCTTTTCCTCCTTTTGCACGCACTCCCAGATCTCCACGATCTATCTACACGTGCCCTCTTTCCAAACCGACAACTACGATTGATTTCGCCCTTCAGGCTTCAGGAGTTTCAACTCTCAACTCTTTCTTCCTCTGCAACACTTCCACCCGAAGTTGACGTGTGTCCCTCACAGTTCGACGGTTGTGGTTCACTTCACTCTTCGATCTTCGAGAGTTTCGATTCTCAGTCTTCGCTTTCTCCCGGAGTTCTTTTACCCGAAGACGACGATGTGTCGACGCGTGTCTCTCACAGATCGACGGTTGTGGTACACTTCGGCTCTTCAGGCTTCGAGAGTTTCAACTCTCAGCCTTCACTTTATCCTAGAGTTCTTTTACCCGAAGACGACGATCTATCGACACATGTCCCTCATAGATCGAAGGTTGTGGTTCACTTCTCTCTTCAGGCTTCGGGAGTTTCAATTCTCAGCCTTCGCTTTCTCTCGGAGTGCTTTTACCCGAAGACAACGATTTGTCGACGTGTGTCCCTCACAGATCGACAATTGTGGTTCACTTCACTCTTTGGGCTTCGGGAGTTTCAATTCTCATTCTTCTCTTTCTCCCAGAGTGCTTTTACCCGAAGACGACGATCTGTCGACGCGTGTCTCTCACAGATCAATGGCTGTGGTTCACTTCGGTTCTTCGGGCTTTGGGAGTTTCAACTCTCAGCCTTCGCTTTCTCCTAGATTTCTTTTACCCGAAGATGACAGATCTCTACCGTGTGTCCTTCTGAATCGGATGGCTACGATTTACTTCAGTTCTTCTAAGTTTGGGAGTTTCAATTCCTCACTGAAATCCTCGAAGTGACTTTCCCTCGAAGTCTCATATCTTTGACACATAAATCCCTGGTGACCAATGACCGGGATCTACATCGGCTCTTCGACGATTTCACTCTCTCCCTATCTACAAACTTCCAAAGTTGTAGATCTTGTGCCACCTGTCCCTTTGGATGATGGACAATCCCTAGCCTCTTCGGGACTTTGGCGAATCCTCGCTCTTATGCGCACATAGAGACTTAAAGCTTGTGCACTTTGCCCAAATCCGACGATCCAAAATGATCTCACTCCCTCTTGAACAGATCTTAGTCGATGACTCGTGAAACCTTCAGAACTCCGTTTCCCTTGAATATTTCTCTCGCTATCTCTCTTGAGATTTCTCTCTCGAACCCTTTGAATCCTTAGAGGGTTACTTCGACACTTAGTCGAATTTCATATATGTGCACTCCTTGCAACATGTTCTTACACAAGACTTAGCTTCTTGTGGGCGCCTGTGCACGCCTTGCAGCAGTCCCTTTGCACTTCTTGCAAATGGAAAGTTCATGCTATCTCTTCTAAACTTCTGAGTCGAAACCGACTCTGTCACTCTTTACAACAGATTCTCACGCAAGACTTAGTTTCTTACGGTGATTGTGCACACCTTGCAACAGTCCCTTTGCACTACTTGCAAATAGAAGTTTCATGCTATTTCTTATGAGATTCTGAGTCGAAACAGACTTTGTCAACACACTCCTTGCGGACTGTATGCACACCTTGCATGAACTCAACGAAGAGAAACAATTGGAACTTATCCAAACACTTCACAGTTTCATATACTCAACAACATAACTCATTCATTCATGAAAACAAAATAATAGGGAATTGTAAACAGTAGCAACACCATGCATTGGGTCAATTTTCCTCTATTATATTCATTCAAATGTAAATGGATACAACTATGATAAAACAACAACTAAAAATTCAGCAACAACTAAATCTCAGCAATCTCCTACTAATTTGCAACAGCCTCATTTGGGCATACAAAACCTCTATTTATCCTAGAGGGCTCCTAGGGTTCCCTCCGACTACTCGTCTACTCGAGAAAAAAAACTAACTGCTACTTAATTTCCATTACATTAAAGTCTAGGAGTGAAAATCCCAGATCACTCGTGATCATTCAGCTCCCAAGCGTTTGATCTTCTTCAGTTTTTCAATCATTCAAAAAAAAGATTTGTAGGAAACGCCAACGTTTAAGATTCTAAATGATTCAAAGGCATGCTAAGGCGTTGAGTTGTCTCTCCACGTATGCTTACTGACGATGCTACTGCATCACATAACATTTGTCATCAAGATGTGGCACCAACTTGGAGAAACTACACCCCTTACTAATTGATTTGTTTTATTAACATTGATGATAGTCATGGCACAATACTTTGGACTAGGCATCTAGGCATATTGTGTTGTTGTTCCTATGCAATTCAATTAATGTTGCATTGTAAATTATGTAGCACTTGATTCATTGAGGGATTTGTCTCAAAATTTGTTGTTTTGATTTGTAGGGGTGTCTTTCGTGGAATGATTTATTTGAAGTTTCTCCTCGATCTTTGAAAAACTGAAGTAGGTATTCCTAATTCTATTGGCATTTAACAACTCAATTATTTTATTTAGAATGTAGATGTAATTCCCCATTTTGACCTAGGCAACCATATTTATTTATTGTCTAATTGTATTTTCATTTGCTTATTATCTTTGGAGCACTATTAAGCATTGGCAGTTCAAATTATGGACATGTGGACCTATGTGTATGTAAATACTATGGTTATTGTTATGTTGTTAACGATGGATGTTGTGTGATTTACCTCTATAATGAAAGTTTTAATTGAAGGATCTTGGTACATGGATACTAGGTTTAATGATATGTTTTAAATGCAATCACACATTAATAGTATATGGTTATGCATGAGCTCGTGTTATAAACTAACCTACATATCAAATGGATTATGTAATACCCAGAGAAGTGTGATAGAAAGTGGTCGATGTCGTGGACATTGAATGAGAAGTGGTATGATAGGAATCATCCTTATGTTAATTTATATTGGTCCAAATGCATTGCTATGATATTTAGGCAAGTGCGGGTTTTTCAGGTGGCACGACTACCTAAAACTAGATATTTGATGAAAAAGCTCCCATAACACAGTGCCACAATATGGTCCATGCTAGGGTGTTGACTCTAGTTCTATTAGGAGGGGTGGAGGAATTTCCCACCATTTATCCTTCGAAATTAGGAGACATGGGAGAACGATGTTGAGTCACACTCCCCTAGACGTGCGATGACGAATGTTAGTTGCTTGTTAGGGAATTTTTTTCAAGGTAGTTGACACTTCCTCTTAAGGGTTCTATCTAGAGTTAGGTCAATATAGTTTATGCTCCAATATAGTCCAACAAAGGAGGGATATGATCTGGAAGATGGAAGTAGGTTAGGAAGGCAAGGTGTTTGGAGTAGGTGAGAGTGTTGTTGTGTTTTAATCGTGTAACCGTAATGTCTAACTTATTCCCTAATATTTTGTATTAAATGCTTAACTCAATTACAATAATCTAAGTAAATGTTTCATTCATGTTAAATTGTTGTGATTGATGGATTTACACTATTATGTTAATTATTGATTTATTTCATTATCAACTGGGTTGCAAGCATACAAAAAATTGCATTAAATGTGATTATTGTGGTCATTAGTACATGCATGAGCTATGTATGCGCCAACTACACGTACATACATACATTGCACATGTACAACAATATTATTATAATGTATTAAAATAAAAATTATGTCTATTTGACATGGGTGTATAATATATTAGTATACTTATTAAGTTTATTGATTGATTAAAGTTAATGCTATTTATTAAATTAATTTATTTGATTAGAGTTAACATTATTGATTAAGTTAATTGAACTAGTGATATTTAGTGTTATTATTAAATTGATTAATTTAGTTAGATTTTAATGTTATTATTAAATTGATTAATTTAGTTAGATTTTAATGTTATTATTAAATGATTGAATTAATTTCTTCTTATTATTATATAGGGAAGTGCTACGTGTTAAGTTGAATTAATTAAGTTGGTATGAATTAGTTGTTATTTATGAAGTTTGGATAACTTACTAGAAAATTTCCAGGGAGGGGAGGACTTTGATGAGGAGTTGAGCCTTTTGAGGGAAAATGAGGTGGAAGGGGGGATAAGGGAAAATATTTTGGGGAGGTTCATGGTTTTGAACTGAGAAAATAAAAGAATTTTGGTTTTGAGAAGAAGGAAACAAAATATGAGAACTATGTATTGAGACTTGGGGGTAACTTTCACTGAGATTGGGATTTGGACATAATGGGGCTATGATTTTAAGAGACTTTGGGTATGGAGGGCCACAAACCCACCTAATGTTTTCTTGGAGCTCGGGTGCAGGTGAGATTGCTCCTAGTTGATTGGGAAGATACAAATCCAGTGGGGCAGTCTGCTAAATATTTAAGGGATATGATGCTAAATTGAACGAGCTTATAGGTATTTTTCTAATTCTTAGCTAATTACATTAATTCAATAGTTCCAAATAAAATGCTAGAATCAAAGTATAGATTAATTAAATTGTGGAAATTGTTAGATGAACTATGTTGCGAATTAATAGAAAATGATAAAATACTTTAAATTTGCATAGACTAGAAAACACCTTTTCAAGCATAAATTCTTAATTTGACAACAAAAATATAGTATTCAAGTATGAAATTTGGTTAAATAAAATAATTTTTTTTACATAAAAATGATCATTTATATATTATAGACATTATTAGAGAGTCTTGATTTTGAAACCATAGTAAACAGTTTCACACATGATATCAGAGCCCTAATTTAAAAACTAGGGCATAAGACCTATCTACCCACCTTTCCACCCTCTTGACCAAAAGTTGTGTTATCTATTTCAACTCTTAAACAACCCTAAAAACCTAGGCATACAATCTTGAAAGCTCTTAATTCCATCCCTTAAAAGAACTCAAAAAAAAAAAAGAGTTAACAACCCTTAAGATTTGAGGGCCTGCAACTTGAAACTGGGTTCCATATTGAAGAAGAGAAATATTATAGCGGGAAAAGAGATCTTGCACACCTATTCCAGCCACATGTCCATGTTCAAAGCCACATGTCTACCTATTCAAAGTCACCCGGATTCCTTGTAAGAATGCTCACCTCCAAGGGACGAAGATAAAATGAAATTTTAAGAGTCAATGAACTATTTTTATTTTTAATTAAAAAAAATATTGTAATGTGACTAAAAAAAGATTTGTGTATTTATAAATGTGCGTAGATCTATAATTTTTTTTTTTTAAGTAAATAGAAATGTATTTTTTTTTTTTATTGAAAAAAAGGTGAAGAAAATTATATATATATATGGGTAATTATATATGTGTTAAAAAAGAGTAATTAAATATAACAAAATAGCTTTTAAAAATTAGTTAAATAAAAATAATAATAAAAGAAAAATATAATTAATAAACTAAAAAAAGGAATAATTAAAAAAAAAAAAGTGATTAGAATGTGATTGGCATCATGGCCATATCCAAAGGAGCCAGCTAGAATAACCATGGCTATGTGATCAAAGGGGGTCGACCATGAGCGATACATGTTTCTTCTTTGTACAAAAATTAATTTGATGTAGTTTGACTGTGACCTTAAAAATAGATTAATATTATTATTATAATGAA